>NNCF01136793.1:75505-236539 GCA_002313205.1 Laupala kohalensis
ACGAGGCCACCTCAGAGGTCTTTGGGTTTCACAAGTTGAATGAGAATGGTAGACGGGCACGGGTAGCGAGCGGGATGGCGCAGTCGGTAGGCGCATGAGCGCGCAAAGCTCAAGGTCCCGGGTTCGATCCCCGGTCTCGTCTCCCATTTTCATTCGACGTAACATGTTTAATCTGTTACCTAGCGGTGAGGTTCACCGCAATCTAAGAGATTTCTATAGACACAAATATGTTCAGAATTCAATTACTGGAATAAAGAAACACATATAATGAAATACTACGTCAGTTCAATGTAGAGTGAGTACACAATCTTAAGCAATTATCAAACGAAACAAAAATAGTTACAACATAAAATGACATAACAGTTAATTAGACGCGCACCTACACGTCATTGTAATTGGCGCACTTCAGTGCGCGGTCTGCAGCTATGATACAAAAAACATATTTTTCGTCACAATTCTTTCAAAAAAAAATTAAAAATCGAAATTGTGAGATAAAGAAGTTATTTCCAATATTTGTGGGAATAACTAGTTCATTCCAGTATAGTGAGAATAACAGGTTAACTTCAGGGTAATAAGTTAAATACAGATTTACTAAGGATTACAAAATAATAGCCATCAAATTAGTTCACAAATCTTATTCATTTTGAAGTAAAGATATCTTTTTTTTAATCTACAAAAGTGTAATGAAAAAAACTTAAAATTCTTCGTTGTTGGATGGTTCTTTCGAAGACAGTCTGTTTTATCTTCTTTTTTGATACTTTGTACGTACTTTCTTTTGCTGTCATATTGGTCCCGACTTCCAATTCGTCACAAGATACTTGATTCTAGTTTCAATATTTGATTCTAGTTTTTCCATTATTTCTACAACTGGATCATGGTTAATATCGGTTTTGCTTTTTAAAGTGTGTAATGATTTGTGAAAATCAACTTGTGGTCACAAAAGTGACAACACTTTATGAGGTCTCCCATCTTCTCATTAGTGTTTTAAAATTCAATGTAGAGGAAATAAACAAAGAAATGTTGGTGAAAACAATCAACTCCAATAAAAAGAAGGAAATGTAAGTTAAGTAAAAAAAAATATTTTTAAATATTCAGAACAAGAATTATTGTTTCTGTTTTAATGCAAAAACTACTGTTTGTAATAGAAATTCGTCACACAATATCAAGAAGTTGTACTACATAATTTTTTCTTCAAATTCCAAATCAGTATTTTGAAACTTTAAACACGCTTTTCCCGTAAACTTAAAAAATGGAGTGAACTCGTTTTTCTTTCTAGTCACGTGGACATTGTCACCGTATTGATCTGGCACATCTTTTAGGGAGCTTGATTTGTTGCTTACATAACCATTTATTCTTCACTGACATGTTTTATTGTGTCACCTCGCATCTCCTGCTCATTCAAGACTGTGTAATGAAGAAATATGGAACAGCAACTGTCTGATGTTCGCTGTTTTACGGTGTTTCCTATCCCAACCAAGTGAGCCATCATGGTTAATTATACACATTGTCTTCCAAACTTTATGTTATTTCTTCTAAATTTTCCATTTTAAAATTAATTTGACTAAAGAGTTAAAAATGGTTACATGATTAATGGGCTAATATTATCACTAAATTAGGAACCTAGAAATTGAATCAAATTAGAAAATGCAGGAAAATATAAAATGGGAATTCTAATTTGATCACGCGTAGAGCTGTGCACTCAAATGATTGAATAATTTTTTGAAAAAAATTAAACACTTTTAATAATAGATTTTAAAAATTAAAGTAACTCAAAGAATAGATTTTTCAAGTACACTTTCGATTACGATGAGCGAATAGATAGAAAAGTAATAAAGCTGTCCTAGTAGTAATAAACACTAAGAAGCAAAAACGCATGTATTAAGTTCCTTTGATTCACAATAGAGGAGCTCATATATGGAATTATACAACTGGGCTGGTGACATGGAACGTTATTTGTATAGGTAAATAAAATTAGTGGGATTCTAATGTATGAACACGAGTGCATTTGTAATTCTCGAATTGTGTTTTGCACTTCCTGTTCCAGGTCGTAGCTCTAATCCACTTCCAACGGGTGGTCACTAAAAGAGGCAACTTTTTGCCGAAGTGTGCAATGGGGGTTATGGGAGGGGGAGACCGTGCGTCGTCCGTCGTGAGAGAAGGAAGCGTACGAGAGGTCGTAGCCTCGAGGGGTAATTGGATTCGTGGTTCTGCTATTATGTTCCCGACACAGTGTCGAAGCGATCCATGTTTAGTTAGTACCGTACAGGAGTACATTTGTTCTTCTTGAGAGAAAAATATCTGGAAATAATTCAGCGTACAACGAGATATCAGAAACGTGTCAATATTTTGAAGATAAATTTTTAAAGATCATCTCTATTTGGATAAACATATTTAAATATATTTAAAAGAGAATAAAAATTAATTCATCTCCGAGAAAAGTAAAAACGAGTGCACTTGATTCGGTACACTATTCCTCAAAGAGATATTTTATAGTTGCAAGTACAACACTGCACATGAGGAAAACGATGAAGAAAACTCTCTTGAGAAAAGCCAAGTCATCACGTCCTTCAGTCTCAATTTTCTTGTCGCCCATTAAGGAGGTTTCACTCATTCTCGCCGATGGAGACTTAAAAGGCAGCGACCACTTTCGTCTTGACCGTCGCCACATAAACACATGCGAACACGTAACCATTCACCTCGCGGGAGCAGTTGCCACTTTCCTCGTAAACGCAGAAAGTTAGTGGGAAAGGGATTCGCCACCTTTCATTAACAAGTGATGGAGCGCATATCGATAGAGTTTCCATCTCACTAAGCAATATCTCCAGACGGAGGGAAAGGAACAGGGATTTCTTCATGAATCTCTATTTTGCGCATAAGCGACGTGGACGGTATATGAGCACTTATGGTTAAAATGTGTAAATATGTAAATAGAGCTATGAAATTACAAGGGGTCTCACAGAACTCAACAGAGTGTTTTCTTTCACGTTTTCCCAAAATAATAATTCCATCATATTTTTCATCAAACTTTTCTTGTCTGTCACTTCTTAAAGCAAAATGTCCTTTTGTAAATTTGAAATATTAAATCGACTTTATTTTAATAATTTTAGGACCTGGGTTTTTGAAGTAGATATTGTAACTAATTAAACAAACAGATATTGCAACTATAAGAATAATTGTCATAATAATAGTTTGGCAATATTGATTATTCAGTTAAACTGTTGTATTAACTCAGCAAAACAAAAGATACAACTTGATTTTCTAGTAAGTGTGAGGAGCCTATTTTTTGCAAAGACATTATCGTAAGATAAGAAGTAGCCATTGTAGTTGGCTTTATTTCTGTATGTTGTAACAACATAATCGACGGTAAGTGTGAATAACCTCTAGGAAAGGAATGGGAAACGTAATGAACAGATTACTAAACAGAATTCGGGAAACCACTACTTTCAAGCTTTGTGTGAGTTTTACGATTTCCTTTACTCCGTATTACTGAATTATACCAGACCAACTAGTATTTGGTAAGTCCACAAATCTCTATAACTGTCTATATTAATCTCGATGTCTCTGGCAACTACGTGGCAACCCAGTATTGAGAAAAAATTTAAAAATTCTCTAACTAACATGTTTAACACATTACTTTTTTTCTATTTATTTTGTTCTCACATGTTATATTGGACCACCAAGCTTTAAAAAGTGTCTTTTCGCGGTACCCTCTTAAAATTTTAATCCTTTGATTTAATATCCATTTATTAATTCCATCAAATGTTGTGTTCCTTTTTATCCCATCATTGCATTCCTTATTGTTCCAATTTTTGTCATATGCCTAAAATTTTAAATAAATTTTGCTTCTCCCTCTATTGCTTCCTTCTTTACTCATCGAAATACAACATTCCATCTAATTTTATTGATATTTAGTGATTTCCAGTCCATATAAATAGCAATCCTGTAGCGCATTAATTTCATCTTTCTCTCCATCGTTTCACAATCTGTCTTATTGTACGCTGAATCTAAAAGTGTTCTGTATTTGAATTATGAAGCTGAATTTTTTCTATCCATTAATTTATCTTCCGACAAATTATGAAGATTTTCTGTGATGCGAATTATTGTAACAATATTACTTTCATTATCATATAACAACAAATTTGAAGTAAAAACGTACTAAGTTATTTTGAAAATAAATTTAAAAGATAATGGTGTCGCGAAAAATAATTTTACCAATTCATTTTTATTATGTTTTTTATGCGGCATACAGCGTAATAAGTTAAAATATGCATCCGACGCTTAGGTGTGCGAAAACCGGATTAAGAGCTACCAGCATAGGACCCGCTAGCGGTCACTTATCCTCTGAAGGGGGATGTGACCCAGGTTCACCGGATCAGCCAGGAAGAAGATGCGTACAAACTTGGGAGTTGAGGCGGGTTGTGCAATGGATAGCACATCTGTGACCAGAGTGGAAGGTCCCGGGTTCGAGTCCCGGTCCCTCGCAATTTTTACCTGACTGTTGACGTTGCGAACACTCCTCCACGAGTAGGTACTCCTAAGTTTGCAAGTATATTGTATAAAATTGATAGTGTCTGAGAAATTAGTCTGATACGTTCGTGTTGGACTCCAAATTTGATTCCCCACGCTGTTCGCAATGCCAGATTTATTTTCATGATGTTAGATTAAAATGAATCAAATATTGTTACAATAATTCGTCTCACCGAAAATCTACTTAGAAGTAGTGTGCACGATTACTTGCGACCTCAATACCTAATATAACTATATAGTCAGGTCGTCAACGCTTTTGGGTTCGTCAACGGCAAGGTCATTAGAGCCCTTAATATTGAATGCTTCAAACGAAAAGATATAGATAGGTTTTTACAGAATATAGAAATATGTATTCTTCTGACTGTCTTATCACATTATCTTATACGAACACCGTGCCTTATTATAGACAGTCAATAAACAACTAAGATTCACATTAAAAATACATCATCTCTTTATTTGTATTAATGTGAATCTTAGTTGTTTTTTGACTGTCAATAATAAGGCACGGTGTTCTTATAAGAGAATATAGAAATAGTTACATTTATATAAAAGAACTGAAAAAAACATGAGAAGTAGCCTAAATATTTTTTTTTCTTTTTGCACTCTATGCCTTATATTTCGTTCTTGAATAGATATATTCATTTGATATCTTTGCACAACCGATCGCTATATACTGACCAGATTTTTAGCTTAAACACAAATTTCCGAAGGAAAATGAACAAACCTTTTTAACAATTGACATTAAATAGCTCCACAACATAAAATGCAAATTCATTTATCATTATTTACTGACTCTCTTATATGAAAGTAGAGAGTTTTGTTCATAACCTAAAAACTCCTGAAATACTGTTCTAAATGTGTAAATAAAACTGATTATTGTTCAAGTCAAATAATACATTGTTTTATTATTATATCCAATAAGTATTTAATTTATAATAACATAATAAATTCAGAGGAAAGTTATGTACATTATTTTCCTAAAGCAATTAACATTTTTCTTCAGTAACTGAAATCATAATTGAATCATATCTTACAGCCAGTTTGTTATGACTAAAAATATTATTATTTAACCCATTATTTTATAACAAACTAATCATTATTTGCCAATAGTAATCCTCTCTAAGTACACGTACACCATGACATAATACTCAAAATAACATAATGGTAATTATAAGTAATAATTGATCATATTATGGATTAACGCTTAACATATCAAGGTTCAACACAGGAAATCTGTGACCTCTCAAAAAATTAAAGTCTCATACATTACTTATTCTATATAGGTAAATTCTTTTTAATTTATGAATAATACTAAACGTTACAGAACTTACATAAAAAATCGGATGGTTCTCTCTCTTTTCTAACTCAGATGGGCTGATAACAAACGTGGATCACTTAGAAGAAAAGCCATAACAATATTACATTATTCAAGTATTTATGCATTTCCTGGCCCTAAAAAGAAATTATTAATTAAAATTAAAATAATCAAAAAGATATTGTTGTTTACTCAAGTCTTATGATTTCGAGAAATTACATACTTAAAAAAAGACGGTTATCAATATTCATAAATAATATAGTCTAAGCACCAAATTAATATTTGACTTATACGGTGGTTAACAGCCTAATCCAGGAGAAATTTTATATTCTTTTAAATTTGGTATACCCACCAACAACAGTGTGGTAATACTCATTAACTGCTAGTTGCATACTCTCACGTGATTAACTGGAATAGTTTCATCATTTTTCCAATTTGAATACTGCTACTTTTTGTCAAATAAGGCTTTAAAACAACTTACCTCTAATAAAACTTCCTCGTCGTAAGCTATAAAAATCTATGATTTAAGGATACATACGAACAAATTATCAATACTCTGAAAATGCTTCTTTATATGGGTTAAAGTTTCCTTCTTGTTACAAGATGGCCGTCGAAGTGAGTCGGTCCACGTCATGACGGTGGGATGCAGGGAAGGCTCTCAAGTATTTCTTTCTTTGTATTTTCCTTTTCTAATTACCTACTTTTTACTTTCATCGCTTTTATCTTCTTTACTGGCCTTCTCTGTGTGCTGAAACATCACCCATGTGTTTGTCGTGCATGGCGATCCGTGTCGGAGGAAATGGGAATCCTGGTGAGTTGAGGAACTTCTGCGTGCACTCTAGATGCGCCCCAATACGCTCGCTTTGGCTTCGGCCTCTTCTAGACGGGCGATCGGGGGCTAACCCACCCCCGGCCAATCGGCTCGAATTAGGTCTTCGACTAAATTCCATGGTGAGAGGGGGCGCGCAGAGGGTCCTTCTCGCTGGTCGGCGGCGTTGGAGCAACCCTGCTTAAAGAATCCTGCGTGCCCTCGCTATATCCTCGTGTCAACCCTGGCACCCCAGTGGAGTGTCCCCTTGTTGGAATCCGTGGTGAGTGGGGAACACGGGGATGAAATTTGAAAACCATTCGCATGGAAACTAATGCCCCTCAACCTGTCCCCCTCTTGTCGCTCACCCCTTCTTGACCTCTTCCTTTAGGAAGAGGCGAATAGTGTCAGGAACTGTCGATTTGAACAGTTTTTTTGCAAGGAAAGAGACCGGCCGACCAAGCCTCGCTTCCTTGTAATGAGTTGTATTGAGGAAGGTAAGACTTTTAAGTCTGTGAGTGCGGTACGTCTGACAAAAGCCATTGATAACGTAATGGGAAAGCTGCAGTCTGTCGTGCGCCAGCGGAACAGAGAAATTCTGCTGGAGACACGTACAGACAAGCAAATGGATTCTGTAAGATCCCTAAAAGAAATTGCCGGATTGAAGGTGAAACTCACCCCAGTTTGAACTTGTGCAAAAGAGTGGTTAACCGCGATGATTTTGCACAAGAATCCGATGAAGACCTAAAAGAATTTTTTCAGTCGGAAGGTGTCGTCAATATTCACAGAGTCAAGAAGAAGATACAGGGGAAGCTCGTCCCCTCTTCCACTTTGATTCTGATTTTCGATCGGCTCTCTCCTGTGGGTTCTACACCCTTCGTGTTCGACAATATGTGCCGAGTTCTCCGCGCTGCTTCAGGTGCCAGAGATTCGGTCACACATTGGACCGTTGCAAGACGTCCAGCAAAATATGTGTTATTTGCGGTAAACCGTCTCACGAGTCGTCTCCTTGCTCGTCGTCTCCATGTTATGTGAATTGTCAGGAAAACCATTCCTCCAATTCAAACACATGCCTTAAGTATTTGATGGAGAAGGACATCCAGAAGATCCGTGTTACGGAAAGGGTGTCTTTTCTCGAGGCCAGGCATCGGTATATGATTAAGAATCCTGTCGCAGTAACAAAATCCTTTGCAGGAGTGGTCAGCGCGAAGAAACCATCTACAGCTTTCTTTAGCTGTCAGGTGGATTTCAAAGATATTCAGAAACCAAAGATGTGCAACTCTTGAACTCAGGCCAGTTTTGATGATGCTTCCGCCTTGAAAGCGGAGTTCCTGGGGTGTAACATAATTATACCTACAAAGTATAAGATTGCACCGAAACGAATATCTGTTTCTACCTCTACATCCGTCTCCACATCCACCTCTACTTCCACGACCACCGAGAAACCGCAGTCTGCTGTTAAAAGGTCCCCCCGACGTCCATCTCGGGGTCGTACTCGACAGAGACCTGCCAATGTAAAATCGTCCCGGAAACCTGACTCTTTAAAGTCAGATTCCAAGGCTGTTGGCTCACCTTCCTGTAGTCGCCGACGCACAAGGAGCAAAAATAGTGGACCTGTTATGTCCCCGAGTGATCATTACAGAAGTGATCACAGCGACTCTCCCGGGGAGGAAACCACAGCTAGATCTGACTTTATAGTCATCCAAAAAAAGAAATCAAAACATCGCAGAAAGAGTAGATAAACTCCAGGCGATGGCTCTTCTTTCCTGGAATCTGAATGACATTCATGTCCGTTTCGATGACCTAAAACTCTTATTATCTCGTTGTTCTCCTCTAATCGTATGTCTTCAGGAAACACACCTCTTACCAAAACACTCTTTTTTCTCTCGTGGTTACACCTGTTATAGGGCGGACTTAGAAGACGACCTACGGACACACGGTGGAGTCTGTGCTAGTAGACGCATCAGTCTATGCCAAAGAAGTCTTTATATCAAGCATCTTTCAGGGTGAGCCTACCATCCCTTACATTCATAGTTTGTAATGTTTATTCCCCCCCCCCCACCGGGCAGTCATTCACAAAGAAAGATCTTGCCGATCTGATGGACCAGTTGACATCCCCATTTCTTATCGTCGGGAATTTCAATGCACATAATTCGATGTGGGGTTCTTCACACAACTGCCCAAAGGGTAATATCATTGAAAAACGGTTAGATAGCCGGAATATAGAGCCCCGTAACACGGGCCACTTCACCCACTTCTGTACAGATTCCTGTTCTTTCTCGATGCTGGATTTAGCCATCTGCAGTTCCTCTCTTTCCCCACTCTTACACTGGACAGTTCTTGACGATCTGTATGGGAGTGACCACTACCCGATTCTTATACATTTCAACGTCCTTTGCCCCTCGGTTTCACGCCCCTCTCAGTGGATATTGAAAAAATCAGACTAGGATATGTTTAAACGCAACATCAGTCTTTGCGATGAGCCTTTAGCCGATATGGATGCTATGGCATCTTAATTCACCAACGCGGTTCTCAAAGCCGCCGATGTTGCTATCCCTAAATCATAATGTAATCCAAGGCATTGCCCTGTTCCATGGTGGAATTTGGATTGCGCAAAGGTGGTCAACGCTAGAAAGAAAGCTATAGCTCGGTTTAACAAGTGCCCAACTGTTGAAAATCTCATTGAGTTTAAAAGGTGCTGAGCCAGAGCGAAACGAATTTTTCGTGAAAGTACGTCGTCCTCCTGGAAGGCTTACATTTCATCTCTTACAAGCCGTACGCTATCATCAAACGTATGGCAGAAAGTTCGGAAGATTCAAGGTATGTGGTCCTCTTTTTCCATCCCTGGTCTCAATATCAATCGACGGGTCGAAACTTCACCCGAAGTCATCACTGAGGAACTTGCATCGCACTAACTCCTCCGGTTTTTCTCCAACGTTTCTTCAACAGAAAGCTCTCGGGGAAAAGTGTTGCTTGGATTTGTCCAGTTGCAGAGACGAGGAATATAACATTCCTTTCCCTATGACGGAGCTGACCGCTGCCCTTGCGTCTTCGAAAGATACAGTCCCTGGTCCTGATCAAATACATAACGCGATGCTAAAACATCTTCCAGAGATAGGCATAAAATTCCTTCAGAAGTTATTTAATTATATTTGGAATGAGCATACGTATCTGCTGAATGGCGTGAGACCATAATTATTCCACTTCCGAAGAAGGGAAAAGACCGTTCTAATCCGTCGCACTTTTGACCGATTCCTCTGACAAGTTGCGTTTGCAAATTGTTAGAAAGAGTTAGAAATCGTCGCCTTGTTTGGTCTCTGGAATCGCGAAACCTTCTACACAATATCCAATGTGGTTTCAGAAAACAGCGGTCAACACTAGACCAACGTGTTGCGTTGTCATCTACCATCTCATCAGCGTTTGTATCAAGGGAACACCTAGTGGCCATCTTTCTTGACCTGGAAAAAGCTTATGACACAACCTGGAGGTACGGAATCCTACGCTCATTGCACTCGTGGGGATTCCGTGGCTGTCTTCCTCTGCTCCTGGAGAGCTTCCTATCTCAACGCTCTTTCCGCGTTCGCCTCGGAACTTATTTATTATCGAATCATCCTTTGGAAAATGGTGTCCCACAGGGTTCAATTTTAAGCGTCACTCTCTTTGCCATAGCCAGAAATAGCATTGCGTCAGTGATTAGAGAACCGGTACATGCGTCTTTCTTCGTTGATGACTTCGCCACTTATTGTTCGTCTAGAGCAAATGTGTCGTCGAGAGGCAACTGCAATTGGTTTTAAACCGTTAATACGAGTGGAACATGTCTACCGGCTTTAGTTTTTTCGGAGAAATAAAAAACTTCTATATGGATCATATGTTCAAATACACTGATGGCTATGAATAATTCCGTTGGTGCTGCTTTCCACTGCCATAGTGCCATCCGTTCTTATCGCCTCCATTCCTTTTGCAGCGTGTACGCTGCTGAAAAATTTGCAATCCTTGAGGCGCTAAAGTTCATTCAGCTATCTTCAATACGGCGTGTTGTTCTGTGCTGTGACTCTATTAGTGCTCTGTGGTCAGTATCTTTACTGTACACTTCTGACCCCCTTCGCTGACAATTCAGAATCTAATAAGATATCTAGTATTTCAAAATTTTGAAATAGTCCTCGCGCCTTCAAGCTGAGGAAGGTAAAAGTCTCCGTAAAGACATCATCCCGTGCGAACAGACTTGAAGAAGTAATCCTTACACGTCTTCGTATTGGTCACTTTTATCTTACCCATGGTCATCTCTTACACGGTGAACTTCCCCCATCTGTAAAACTTGCAACACAACACTTACCGTGGAACTCTTTATTCTGGAGTGTCTCAACTATAGTACTAGCCGACGGCGACACAATCTACCCAACAGTTTGAACGTTATGCTTGGGCAAAATGAACCGATTTTGATACGTCTTTTTAGATTCCTTCAGGAATGTGGCCTCTGGAACTGTATCTGATCTTTCTTCGTATGTCATTACTCAAATCCAAACAGGAAACGGGGCTCTTCACACAAGAGGGTTTGGATTTAAATCTTTTTTTCTTTTTCCTCTAATTTTCCTTTTTTTATGTCTCTAAATTTACTTTTTCTTTGTTTTCGGTTTTTGTAATATTTTAGGAATCTTTTGTGTATTTTTTATGTTTGGATATATTATGATTCAGGAGGGTTTTTAGTGGGTATGATCGAGTCATTCGGTGAGTCCCACACGCGGGGAGAGACATGTTGGCTCTCCTCAGTGCGTAACAGCTTTTTCCTTACCTGTACAAAATTATCTTACTAAATTTACTTTATTCTTGGTTTTCGGTTTTTATAATGTTTTAAAATTCTGTTTTGCCCTCATAAAAAAAAGGTTTAGATATATTGTAATTCAGGAGGGATTTTAGTGGATATGGTTGAGTCAATCAGCGAGTCCCACACGCGGGGAGAGTCATGTTGGCTGTCCTTAGTGCGTAACTGCATTTTCCCTACCTATACAAAATTTTAGGGCTCTAATGACCTCGATGTCGGCGAGCCGTAAAGCGTCTCAAAAAAATGTATAAAGTTACAAGATGTCGCTTCGTTGAAAGACCAAGATTTTATTCTCCAATCCCAGCACGTAAATTTAAGACTGAACTAATAATTCCAGACAATTCCATAATGCATGTCAAACAATGTTTTAATTAACGCACGGAGAATCTTCTCACACTTTCAAGACAAATTCATCGATTGTGGCACACACAGTCGTTGGTTATGTATGTCCGTTCGCTCGTACACACATTTAAACTGAACAAACGAGTCACGAACCGCACAACGCGGGACATTCAATTTCTTTAACTTTCAAACAATGTAAACTTACTACAAAAATGCTTGGGTATGCACACTCCATTTAATTACTCTCTTGGTAGCACTTGTTTTAGATAAAATTGTTATTAAGTTTGCCTCCATATGATTAATAACTTCTGTCAACCTCATCCCTATAATACTTTCGAGTGTAGGAGGAGTCATTTTTATTCGTGTAGTTTACAGCTCTCGATTGCTAAACCATAATCAATTCACTAATGTATAATAATCGGTATGGGAGCTGGAAAACATGTGATGAAAAATTATAAAGATAAGAGGAGAAAAATTATGCATTTATCCTTAAAAAGTGTAAACAACGATGATTGTCAGTAATATGAAGGGAATTTGGAAAATTAATAGGGTGTGCATCATCACATTAATCTTCTAATAATTGCTGGAATGAAAATGAAATGAGAAATAGGGAGAATAGTGAAGTCAGTCAACGAAGATCAACGAAAATTTGCGTATATATATAAGCGTGGGTTGCTAGCGCATGCCATCATTCATCTTTCCCTATCTTTCTGACATATGTATTTTTTTCACATGTTTTGACCTCTTGGTCACCTTGACATATGTATTAAAATTTCCGTGGCTTTTTAGAAACTGAAGAAATATCATGTTAGGTTTCTAGATATTTTGTCACAAAATAACGTCAATTCAATTTTGGAAAATCCTTTTCCACTGACAGCTCCATATTTTGTTTCTTAAACGAAGTTTCCACATCTCTTAAAATTGGAGAAAACTCTGAGAGAATTTTGCTTCATTTATTGAAGAAGTTCTATGCCATTTATAACGAAATTCTTCTTTCGAGATGATTTCTTAGTCTTATGATTTTCGTTATCAATAAATCATATTGTTTACAGCAAAGCTTGTTTAAGTGACTGATTTCAATCTGCTTGTGTGAAGTTTAATTTAATATCACCATATACACTTTAGCATAAGCTTGAAGGTACCATAGTAATCCTTCATCCTGTTTCAACCTGCTGGAAGAGAAAAAATAACTCAATGTTCTGTGAAGTATACTGCACTTAATAAGTTCATTTTTTGGAAGAATAATTCATAAAGATCGAAGTCATTAACAGAAATGCGAACTCTTTTGTGGATTAAACTAACTTACTTACTTCACAAAGGGGAAAACTCAGTTTCCGATATATTTTATGACAATGAAATTAAATTCCTAAATTAAAAGAAGACACAAAATAATGCAAGTTTCATTAATTCAACCATGTGACCTAAATTCTGATCATTCAGTTTCAAGTTGAACAACATCAGTCAGATATATCTATACAATGCAGGGTATCACCACCGCAATTTGAAAGATTATGTTTATTGTAATAGTTTGTCGAAATCTTTTTTTTATAATGAATACAATAATTTATTTTAATACATTACAATACGTGCCTTTACAGATACGCCACGCGTGTAGTGACGATTTGAGAGAGATGATCTCTTCTTCCTCCCAGCAATGACCAGGTGCCGTGCCGTCTGCCGACCTGGTAGCAGCCATCTGTGAACGAACGCGTCACAGCAGTGCCCTTGTGACCTCCGCGTTCGACGTGTCGCCAGCGACCGTACAACGCATTGCGTCTGCTGCCATTGACTACGCACTCGACCGCAACAGCTCCTCTCCTCTTTTCTCCCACGGCTTCCCCACAATGACAAACAATGATCATGATTTGCTCTTTCTTTTTAGATGTAAAAATGATAAACAGAAGAAAAGAATGGAATAAGAAGAAAAAACTTATTTTAGGCTTCACTGGTTGGACGCAACAGCACATGCCACTCAGAGCGGAAACATCCACCCTGTCCCTCTTTCACGTTTGTGTATTTTTTGTCTCCGGATTGAAGTTTTTTTATTTTATAATTAATGATAATTGTAAACTAACTTCTAAAAATTTCTTATCGTGAATAAAGGTGATCATCAATATAAAGTAATTCCAATACACCTATCAAAACCAATACGGAAAGATCTTAAAACTTTTGCCATTATCGAAAAAACTCAATTTTTTATTTTGTTTTATTAGTAATTTTCATTGGAAGTCGATTTCAAGATGTTATAGTTTAATACCTTCACAATTCAATTCAATTAACAGTATGTTAAAAGCTAACATTTTCATGAAGTATCGTGGTAGATCATTTGGAAAGCGAGCCTAATAATGATTTCACAAAAAATCAAGTTATTTAACTTTAAGTATTTATGGTATTATTCTATTGCATTTGAAAACATACACGAACCACCAACGAGTTAAATATGCGAATGAGTCCAGACAGTTGCTTAGCCAAGTTTGGTTGGAGTGAAAATACAAAAAAGACACCGGACAAGTACAGTCAAGAACAAATAAAAGGGAAATACTGTACATAATAAAATAACTTAGCGAAACCACCACCTCATCTTGCAATGCCCTGAGCTTACAAATTAAAGACATTCCTGAAACATCCCAAATTATATTTCTAATATTTACGAAACGCCCAGTGGAGGCGAGAAGGTGCTGCATTTTTGAGATCGTTAAAAATGAACGAACTGATTTAAATTTATTTTATTTCCACGTTGATTAGTGTATTATTAAGTTACTTTTCTGCAATATGTATTTTGTGGGTTGTTAGTGATTTTTTTCTTATTTAATGTAACAATTCAATGTAACAATTAATCGTATTCAATGATTTCTTTTCATTCAGTGTAAAAATTAATTTAGTCATATAACTGTTTCTTATGATCGCTAATGACCTGTAATATTAAAAAACGGCATGAAATAAATAAAGATTCATTCCTTTCTATTATTTTTTTTCGAGAGTTGTCAGGTATTTTTCATAATCCAGCACGAAAGTCGACAGGTTTTCAAAATTGAAAACATGAAGCCTGTCTTTATTCATTGTAGTCCTAAGATATATTTTGATTAGTTTCAGATGACTAAATGATCGTTCTCCACTCGCGCCCGCAGGTAATAATAATAATAATTATAATTATTAATAATAATTATTATAATTAATTATAATAATAGTAAAAGTGCCTTTATTTTGGCGAGACTCAGACCTTAAGGTCTGCTCTTCCGTCTAACCATTTAAAACATTTACATTTTAAAATACAAGATGAAAATTGGGTGATCGTATTTACATTGAATTCTATATTAACTCGAAAATTTCGAATATAGCAACAAAAACCATTATCAATAATGAGCTATAATATATTTTTCGTTGTTCTATTTTACTGCTAAACATTTCCCCCAAAATATTGTTAAGTAAATAGAATTCTTGAAGAATCTGTAAACTGTGAAGAATGCACAAAGTGAGTGATTCTACGGAAATGGGGAAATTTGCGACACACAAAGGTGTGACGTCCTTGAACAATAGGTCCAATGTGTGTACACAAAACAACTGAGGTTTTTGAGCAATGAAGCAGGTTACATTGGTTTAGGTGGGAACCCACAGAGTTGCCTCCACATCACCCGCTCCTGTAAAACCATCTTTACCTTGACAGGGGAGAATTTCAAAAAATGACAAAGTGGGACATGTAATGACGAAGGAGTGAGGAAGAAGTCGAAAATAGAGAATTATCTGTGTCATGCACATTGAATCTAATGATGTTAAATGACCTAATTCATTTGTATCAATAGTTTGTTCTAGCAAAGAAATATATATTGAAAAAATCTAAACTCAACAGGATAGGGCGTTTTTGACATTTATTTCCCAATTTCTGTTGAATAACATATGTACAATTGTATTCACAACGCAAATGGAAACATTACAACCAGTGTTGTCAACTAAATGGAAATTTATACCAAGTGCGGAGTCATTGTACTGTGCAATGTATGGAAATGTTTTGCAAAGAGTTGGGGGCGCTAGGTATATACATTTTGTCTTCCGAATACTGGCACATATTTATCAAAAACAAAATAATTAAGAACGATAATATTTTAAAACGTCCGGATATTCGTTTATAATTTATTTATACTTCGTAGTTTTTTCTTGACTTTGAAAATAATAATATCAGGAAAAGGTTCGTGAGCTGAGGTCTTTTGAAATAATACTATTTATGTGTATGCCAACGTTTTGAACTATATTAGTCCTTCATCAGGGCTGAAGAAAATGAATAGTACAGTACAGTTTGGGGAAAAGAACAAAAAACAATATATGACTAATTAATACGTTGTGCATACTACATTGTGTCATTAAAGAAATTACAAAAACAATTTACAAAAATTACTCTCGATACATTTGCTTTATATCACGTAAATACCAAAAATATAAAATTCAAATGATTAAATGAAGAATTATCAAAGCAAATATCAACATTCATATTTCTTATATTAAATCATTTCATATATTGTAACACGCAAAACCAAATTATAAATAATTACGTACCTTATACAATTTGTTGAGGATTGTTGATTTATTTATTTTCATATAAAAAGGCGCCAATTACATGAAAATCCCCAATCCCCTTCACTAAACCACTTTTTCTGAACATAGTATTTTGAAATAAAAACTGCGCAAAGCATATCTCGAAACTCTAATATAACAATATTCCTAGTCTTTTAAGTGAATCTAAAATGTATTGCGTCGTGAAGTTAAGCATGGACGTTCCAAAAATATAATTCTGCGGAAAACAAAGTTTAGGAGACGAGACCTAAATGTCATCGTGATTACCTTGTTTCACGCCCATCAGTGACTCCATTACTGCCGTTCCCTCATTCCCCTCCAAGAAAGTCATAACCTGTTGACCTCAGTGGCTGAAATGAAACACGGCGCGTTTAGCTGGCTGACCCCGTTCCCCAATTAGAGACACCCGATACTCATTGCACGAATGTCCAGTGCTCCACACCAGTGAACGGCTCTTCGGATTTCGGAACCAAATAATAAGATACATTTTCGCGTCAACTTTTTTCTTATATTGACGCAATAATCGATGCGTTCTAAACCAAAAAATGAGCATGCTGTACATTTTAAGACGGAATTGAAGCAATAACAGAGGTCACTAAATATGCAGGTTAAATCATGAATCTGAGTGACTATAATACTATGTGTTATCGCTTATAGCAGTTGTATTAGCTTGGAATTTTTCGTCAAAATATTAAAAAGAAGGAAATTTCTTATTTCATCTTCATAATTCGGATGTTTTTTTATTGTTGATTACTTCTATTGTTGTTGGATTTCTATGGTCATAAAGATATGAGGATTATCGTTTACTAGAACGCAACTTTGTATCCGTCTTTAGAAAGACACCTGAAACAAAATTACAAGAATAAAAAGAAGTACATATCAAATTGTTACTGATCTCTTCGCCACTGAAATCTGAAGGAATTATCAAAAGCAATGAAATTTAAAGGAGATTTCAGTTTTCAAATCCACTCACTGTAGAATATTTAAAGTCAAAAGATCCTAGTTTATTTCATATTTTACAGTTATTAAGTATTTTGCGGATTACCAATAATATACGTAAATATATAATTTGCGATTATAAGTCTTATATTTTATTATGTGTAATAATTTGTTTAGGAATGTATGATTTTTATCTTATATTGTGAAGAATTGATTTGACTAAAAATAAACCAAATTATTCCGATTTCCAAACACTCACGTCGACTTCTGGCTCACACCATTTTTGACCCTATCTACTACTGATGTAAAAATGTATTTTTAGAAACAGTTTGATAGTTTTTAGTTTTAAGAAATTGCCCAAGAATCTTACAGAGAAGGAGAAAAAAGAAGCTGCAGGTTCAGATTTCTTCAGTTAACTGAAATAAAACAATATAAGTAAAATTTTGACCTTATGAAGTCGAACACTGAAGCACTTTTCTTCGAAATATTTCCATATTCATTTCGTTATATCCAAGTTGTAGTACTATTTAGTAATCAAGCAAATTCAATAAATTCATAAAGATCTTGTTCGTAACATAGTTTTGAAATAGTTTGTGTGAGTGATCATTACTAAGGAAAGAGAACATCAAAATGCGTGTTCTATGATTATTAGGCCTTGTTGGTGTACGTATGTTAGTCCAACTAACATCGTTAGTTCTTCTTGTGAACTCTGTGTCTCAGACAAAATCTCATTGCAGGGTTAACATTACATAGACTGAAGTCAGTAAAAGTGGAGAAGATTCAGGGCAAAATAGTACTACACATTATACATCTGGACATTAGATTTGTAATTTCCATTAATACGTCTTAACGAACGGAAATTTTCAAAGCACTTACCACCAATAGTTCTGTGTTCCTTTTGTTAAGTGTAAATCAAATTCTTTCTTTAACTTTTCCTTCATAATCTTTGTGCACATTAGATTGAAACTGGTACCTGAGGGTTCTCAGACGTATCATTATTTTGAAATTCAATTATATGATATAAAATTCTAGCATAATATTGCATAATTGTAGTTCATAATACTTATTTTTATCTACTTTGTTTAATGTTTGTTAAAGTTTCTTGCTTGTTGATGGAAAACAAAAGTCTATTGTAAAAGTTTGATTATAATTGTCGAAAGGATTGAAATGGCGAATGTCGATGACCTCAAAAGGTTCCTTCGGGTGAAGCATTTGGAAACAGCGCTGATGCTGAATTAAGTGCCACTTTCCGCATATCCTTTTAAGTTCCTCCTGTTTGTATTGTGGTTAGAGAGAGTAGACTAAGTATAGCTGTGGAATTATTTATACAAATAGTAGCAGTCATATCACAAGCTATCTCTAAAACATTTGAGAGTGATTCGAGGGTTTAAGATTTATACTGAGTCTTAAGAACCTGTTTCTTAGTACTTATTATAAACAATGTAAAATTGTCTCTATAGCAGAAATTTTTCTGTTAAAATTAAATAATTTGAGAATTTGAAAAATTTCTTAGTCTCATAAATTTGAAGCAGAGGTGTATCAGAAGTCTCAGTTACTGCACCAGTTGCATAATTTACATATCGTAGATTTCCTGAATCTAACAGCTGCATGTTTCTGAGTTCAATAATAGTACGATTTTGTTTAGTTGTACGAAGATAAAGATAAGCAGAAAGAACATTCCTAAATTAATTTATGAGAAAACTGCCCCCCGTTCCATGGTTAAAAAAAGTAAATATCCTATGGATAGAATTAGGAAAACAAAATATTGTAGAAAAAAATTACGAATATCTATCGAGACGTTTCTCTTCATTATAAGCAAGACACTTGTATTTACAACAAATTCCAGAATACAACCGATATCTTTATATACTTTATATACATATTTTAATTCGTATACATTTTAGTAATTAAGACGTTTAGTCTCAAAACTAATCTTTCATAAATGTTTAGGAACGACTAAAACATCTTTTATTCCAGCATTTGAATTTGGGTAAAAAGTTTTGGGAGGTATTGGATGGAATTGAATTCCATGAATTTTTAAAGACATTCATTGCCAAATAATTTTTTGTTTTATGTCAATCCAAAAAGAGTCGGGATTTATATAAATGGGTACCGCTATTTTTGACTGAAAAGAAGCCAGAGGTCCTTGTCTCCTACTGCACTGGGCTGCATTTCTTCAAAAAAATATTCAATTACCCTTAAAATCATTAGCAGAAATGAAACTTGTAATGAATACATTTTCAACGCAGACCTGTTTTGGATCGGAATCGCTCAAGGTAAAAATATAGGCCAAGGACTGAGAAAAGTTTAAAAAAAATAATTGTTTGAAAAAAACTGATTGAAACCGATTTTGAATTAATATTGACAAAATCCTAATTTCTCTTTTCTTTTTTATGACATCTTCAAACGATTCTAGCAGTTTTCAACGCATTTTTTAATAACGATTCTCCACAATTAACCAACACGAATAATTTTTTGTTGTTTAGATTGTAATGTCTGGAGATATGCGTTTATTCGATAGTAATTTAGTCGTTCTTCAATATTATTACTTATATTTATGTAAATAAGTTTCCTACTTCATTATATAGCTCAGCGCTGTGCACAGAGTGATTAAATTCTTGCAAGAATGTTTGAAAAACAATTCGTACTAAAACACAATTGTTAAAATTGATGATCAGTAACGTATTGTGAATTAACTCTTTAACTCGAAACAGCTTTAATATTCTTCGTCTATTGGTTGAATTGAAGTAATGTAATTATGGTCCAGACCTCCGAGTAAGAGTCTGTTCATAACCTTCCGATAACGACCACTTTTGGTAACTTCCATTAACTGAAAATTGCTGACTGACTTAACTCATGAATGAGTTTCACAAACTTAAGATACGTTCAGTAACAGTGATAAAAATTACATGTGTTTTTATTAATTGCCAGCAATAATGCATTCAATAATTTATTGCGTGTTTAATAATCGGATACCTGTGTCAATTGCTCTCTAGAAACATATGGTTTGTTTCTTCAATTATTGAGGGATTTACAAGGTTCCGAGGGAAGGAGGAAATGCACAAAGAACATCACTCTGCTTTCTTGGAAAAATATAACTTAAAGACGATACTACGTGAGAGTTGATACCTCCAGGAATTGCGGGAGACGAGGAAGCTCAGTGTGGCAGGCAGGGAACGTGGAGCGACTCCCGGCGGTGACCGTGACCCAGGTGCGTTGCGTAAGCGACGAGGGCGGTGGAGACAGCGGCGGCGGCCCACTGACCACCGTCTCCGTGACGTCACCGCGCTTCGGAATGCAGTGGCGACGAAAACAAAGCTGTGAAGAGGTATCAAATGCGACAAATGGGAAAGAGACAGTGAGCAGGCGATAGCATCTGCTTTTCAGTAAACACAGTTACGTTTGGTGGCAAATTTGTAGACTCTCCGTAATATCCACCTATGCATAATTGGATTTTTGCGTTGTCTGGAGTACAAATATATACAGTTTAATGGATATTTATCAAACTTAGTGAACTTGACTCAAATGGACTTTACGATCTAGAACATTTTTAAATTCTTTATTCGTCACACATGGACGGCAATTCTGAGAAGTCCTACACAAGTAAAAATACGACTAGTTCGTTAAAAGGCGTCGCGGAGCAAGATAGGCTGTTGCTGTGAAAAATATGTATTCAATATACGTATTGAAATTGTGTTAAAAGAGTGGAAAGAGTCCAACTGAAACTCGTGGGCGATGCTGGGCGAGTTCTGCTGATTATTTAGAAATATTCGTTCTTCTTATATCTGTTCTTGAGCTCACCTAAGATGTTCATGTACTTTTTGGAATTGGAAAAGTCAGAAATTTGACACGCAGTCTGGTGACAGGAAGGTGAATTACTGTAGGGAGGCCCGCTCGTTTTCTATCTGTGCGTTTGCTTGTTTCAAGTTAAAGCCCTTAAGTGATGAGAGTACTAGAAACCCGGTGACAGTGATGAGAACTTGGTTTAATGCTTAGAAATTGGTATTATTTCCTATTTCTATTATTGACTTGAACATTAACATAATTTAATTTCCTACCAAAAGACACAGAAGGAGAGTTTTATATATATGTGGATGTAATATGCGGGCATGTGATTTCACTCCAAAGAAAACTAGAAATTAAATTAAAATAATGAATAAGGTAAATCGCGAAAAGAAGTAGGATGCTTCTATAGCGTGGATGTTTTAAGAATGGGAAGGAAAATGCAATGGAGAATATAGATCATAAGCCGTAAATATAGGATAAAACAAGAACCACACAGTATCTGTAACAATTTTTTATATTGTTGTTTCTCTAGATAAAAATCTTTTTTTAAGTAGATGTAAATATAATAAACAAAAACATACGTTTTTTAGTTTTTTTGTTGGTATTTCTATTTAACATTATATGGAATTATGCAGCGGTCTATATCTCTAGTCTGAAACTTTATGAAAATATCCACTTCTCATACTTTAAGATCGTTGCGAAATAACCTGACGTCAGAATTTTGTAACAGTGTATGGTGGAAGATACTACATACGATATGTAGTGTTAAACCTAAGACCTTATCTTTGTGATTGCCAATGTTAATTGGATTTACTGGAAATCTGATGATGGTGACGAGTGTATTGCTCAGCAGTAGAAGGATATGATTATTTCAATATTGCATACAATATCAAACATAAACTAAAGAATTTTCCAATAAAAAATAAAAATAAAATACTTTTTGCGTGAGTAGATGCATTGGCTGTATAAGTAAAAATGACATACATTGTTTATGTTATTTCCGCCAGAAACATAAATTCCGTTAAATGTAGAAAAGTATATCAAGAGTTTTTAAGGTCACGTATGTCTAAGGTAGAAACCTTACGTGCTTTATTGTTTTAGGAAGGGTGGAGTATATGTTTACATGTGCTACCTAGTCCTTCATACTTTCAGGATCAAATTATCATTTCAGATCATTTAAAGATATTTTAAGACATTGGATATAGAATCGTAATAACCTACTCTCATAGAGCATAAACAGAGCATAGGTCATTCATGTGGTCACGTGGTCATAATTTCTTCGAGTACAATATTTGGTCATTGTTCCAGCAGCCAATAAATGTTTGTTTCTTTGTTCGTTCGTTCGTTCGGAGGTTTAGCATAACCAAACTCACAAATTTCTTGAAAGATATTCGCGTACTTTATTTACATTTATTATATCGTACATTTTTGAACGAAAATACCTTATTCGGTTAATTTAAATTTTAAAATTACATAAATAAGTATAGGGATGTAGGTCCACGAGACTCTCTTCTTTAGTGCGCGTTAGAGGCGTTTAGGAGGGCGTCGTCCTCCATCGGGGTGCGAAAACTTCTACCTTTCCCAATAGCCATAATAAATTCTCTAATGATGATTTTGATGAAATTCCATCGATGTTGTTCATTGATTAGGTGAAATTCGCATACCACCACCATGAAATTAAAGGGATTTAAAGTGATAGATTGAGGTCTCGCATCTGAGAATATTAGTTTCCGTGCCTGCTTTTGATAGAAAACTACTTTGACAGGCGCGTATATGCCACCCGCTAAACTATCTTCTGCTACAGTTTCAGGTGTAAATTGCTGTATAAAGACGTCAATTGAACAACGTACAGAACATTTTACAGGGAAACAATAATTACAGGAAGAAATTGAGTTAGTATTGACTGTTTAATGTACCCATTTCTGCTCAGTGATAGAATTTTGTTTATAACAGGGTGTACCTCTGGTAGGCGATTTTGCGACCTAAAGGATAAGGAATCTCAATGCAAAAATCTTTCTTTCTTTTCTTTCTTTATTTTCTTTCTTTCTTTATTTTCTTTCTTTCTTTTCTTTTCTTTTCTTTCTTCGTTTCTTTTCTTTCTTTCTTTCTTTCTTTCTTTCTTTCTTTTCTTTCTTTCCTTCTTTATTTCTTTTCTTCCTTTCCTTCTTTCTTTTTCTTTCTTTCTTTCTTTTCTTTTCTATTCTTTCTTTCTTTCTTTCTTTCTTTCTTTTAGACTTTGCAACGATTCGGCGAGTCAAACGTTTCGCTGGATTTCCATATTTCTTGCTCATGAGGTGGACTTGAGTCGTAGAATGCGTGGGATGGACGCACTGGGAGACAAAATTAGAACATAACGCCACTTCAGTTGTAAAACCTACATCGCATTCTCATTTTCGCAACAACGAGTGAGAAAAAAGCATATTTTAATTTTTTTACTTTTAATTCTGTTTTGCGTGAATCAGCGCGCACAATTTTTTTCTGAACAACTATGGAAAATATACTGACGTGTTCCAGTGAATTCTGCATTCATTCGTGATGTAAGCGAAAATAGCGACAATTCGAAAAGTACCATTTCACTACCCTAATTCACCCTCTTTATAATCTGAATTTTGTAAAATCCTTTCTTAAGTGAACATTTCATGTTCCTTTCTCAGATGGTTTGTATGCTGCCCTGACGAATGAGTGAAGGGAGTGAGTGAGTAAGCGAATCAGCCAGTTACTCGGGAAAACGCCGTTTATTTTGTTAAACACAAGTCGATCCTGCCCGGAACTGTAAAGGAGTTTGTATTGCTGTGATGCGCATTACTTCTCTTTATAATTTAGATCAGACAAACATAAATACTTGTGTCTACAATAAACATTATATCTTAACTCGTGAAGATGAGCAAAAGTTTGAGTTAACACGGCTTGTCTGAAATCCTTTTAAAAATTGGCTTCCGAGAAATTTTTCTTAATGATTCCTTTCTACAATACTTTATTAAACATCTCGTCGAAAACTTATCTTTGAAAACACAATACTGTGAAATAAACATTTGATTGAAAACCTTTTCTCTTCCATGAAGTTTTTCTTCCTTTTATGGTAACACTCACCTTCAGTTACGAGAGTTATTCATTTGGAATTGTATTCTTAATCTTATGTACGGGCGAAATTCATGAAAAAATGTATCTGATCTTTTTGAATATTTCTAAAAATTTTCGTCTGAATTTTTCCTCATTGTCGTTCTCAGTGTCAATTAAGCTATTGTTAAGAAGAATAAATTAGCTAAATTTGGAACAACTTTCGTAGTAAGTTATGATTTTATTTAGAAAATACAATATTCCTAATAATCGGCGACTCTACCATCAGTTCATCAGCAGCGCGTAAAAAATTATTTTTTTCTCCTTGAGTTCTTTAATAAAATATATCTTAAAGACTAATTTAAAAACATTAGGCAACTCGCGGAACACAGTTAGGCCTACAATTATTTTAACGTAGCCCTTGAGTTATTTTAAAAGTATTTAACTCTATGTAATGGGTATTAAAGTTTTATAAGGTTTTAATGAGGCTGAAAAAAATGAATTACAGGGAAGCAATACAAAGTATCTCCATAAATCGAGTATACTGCTTCTCACCTTAGGCAATGAATGAGTACACTACAGTACACGATTTATACGTGATATTCGTTACCTTCTCTGAAATATGTTTACTACTTAACTTATTATATCATAATATTATGTATTATTCAATATTATTATTAAATCATTAGTGCTCTTTTTTATTTGGGTTGTTAAATCACTTCAAATTAAGATACTATTCTGCTAGAAATGAAAGGAACAGAAAAATGTAAATACATGAACGGGCGCTCCATAGATGTAATTCTATCGACTGATCGTCTTTCTTTAAAGAATTTGGAGAAAAAATGGATATTATACTGGGTAAATTAAAAAAATGCGAAGAACTGGTTGGTGCATAATTTGCCTATTAATATGCACGAACGGTTACTTTAGACACCTAACTCCAAGGAATGGCATCATAGGATGGTGGAAGGAGAAAGGTGATGTAATAGCATCTTACAACATCTGATAATTGTTTCAGTAGATCTATTTATTCGTCGTCCTTGAATACATACATTAATAATGTGTTTTTAATGACACCACAGAGATGAAGTTGCGGGTTCTTCTCAAATAACGAATACCGCAATGAAAAGGATTTTGTGCTTCAAAAGTTTGTCATCGTTGGGAACCATATTGCCATTAAGGATGAAGAATTAAGGATGCAGAAGAACAAAATACTGGTGATTTACACATGACTCAATGCGTCACCCCTGGGAATATTTACCACCGTGGAAAACAATGAAAGGAATAGTGATGAGGTGAGAGATGAGACTTGCTAGATGACACGTTGGTAATATAGCACAGATATATAAGCTAGTAGATGCGACGTAAGATTGAAAGAATAACACGATATTCATAGGTCTTAATTATGATCTTAAACTACAGCCTTCCGATCACTTACGGCATTCTTGGTGGACACAGAGTTTATTCCTCTAAGTCCCGTGAGAATTTGGGTCAACGATGGACGTAGACTCTATTCATGAACTGAGTTCTCGATTTTTACAGTTTCAGAAGGTGTGTGTACTTTTGGCAAATATCCTTCAGCACTTGAGTTGATCACTGCCTCTTCCATAGCGATTCCTATATCGCAATACTGTTTCATGAAAACGGCGAAGTTATACAATAGTATATTTAGCACAGTAAAATGGTACAATTTACCTTGCATCAAATAACGTAGTTCTAATTTTCTCCCCCCAGGGGGCTTACATCTAGTAAGTTCGTGTTTGGCGAACACGGGGCCCCGAGCTGAGTCTGGCATTACTTCCACTTACTTGTGCCATGCTCCTTCCTTTCTCTTTTCTGACCTTCCTTGGTCACCTCTTGTTCTTTTCGATCCCGACNGAATCATTGCGAAATACTTCAAAAATCGAAAAAATTGCGAAGTTAATCTTGTCCCACAAGGACCAATTTTGCGGTAAAAACAATTCTGTACTCTTTCAAAGTACTCTACATTTGCAACAGAAAGAGATAAAATTGGTTTCTTTAGACCGAATTGTCACCCAGATATAGCTGTTCAAAGTTTCGAAAAATTTCCAAAATAAGCAAATTTTCAAGGTTTTCGCAATTTTGACAAGGAAGAATCCATTATTCAGCAAAAATAACTGTATAGGTTGAAAAAGATTAAATTTGTAACAAATTGAGACCAAACTGATCTCTAAAGAACCACTATTGTCCGAGATACACCTGTTCAAATTTGACGAGGTATACATGGATCAAATTTTAGAATAAGAGTTTGTAAAAAGAGGGTTTGTAAAACGTAATACATATATTATTTTTCTTATAACAACATTATATAATGGAAAGATTTTTTGTAATATGTATTCACGTAAAATATTTATATTACTAGTCTTAAACAACGGAAAATACTTTTATATTGGAAAAAATAATGAATCACAGTAAAACAAATAATGAATTGGAAACATAATTCGACAGAAAAAAATGTTTTATTTATAGATAAAATAATCAATTTAGGAAAAAAGGCTTTATTACTAGAAAAGTTCATTAACGTTTATTAACAGTGAACACAAAATTGTTACAAATTTAAAAAATAAAAATTAAAACGTATTTTCAGGAAAATCTTTATTTTTAGTATTCTTTAAGTCTTTTAGATGGACCAGGTTGTTCCTCGAAGTGGCTGTTGCTGTTGGAGGAGGTGCCCTTCTCAATAACCACTTCTGTTTTTCTTCTTCAGATACATGGTATTCTTTGTGAAATATATGGTCATCGATGTATGTGGAGTTTATGTCATCACACATCACGTTCTAGCATGTTTTCGCACGACTGGTTGCTGCAATGCATGCAAACAGTTGAGTATTTCAGTTCAGCTTTCCTGCATCCACTAGCATTGGTAAAACTTTTTTTTTTACAGTTTCAGAAAAACGTCTTCAACATGGGTTTAGGGTCTAGATCGACAAACACGATCAGAGCTCTTTGCTTTTTTAACAGCAGCTGATGGATAGCTATGGAAAACTACGGCTACATTTGAACTGTAGTGATTTTCCAAATATTGGGAATATTTGGCGGCTATAGTTCGAAAAGCCCGTGGGGAGTTGCTGGTCTCCCATCGGGCGCCTCCCCAGGTGGCGGATAGGGGGATGCTCACCAGATATGGTGGGTACCGGGGTGGACAAAAACCAGCAACAGCAACAGTTTTGGTTCTGAACGGCAGTAAAGGCGGCAAGGATGAACCTTAAAATGGCGGAACTGGCGGAGGAAGTACCAAACAGGGCAGATAGCACTCTAGAGTCGTAGTGAAAACAGGCAATCTAGGGGATAGGACCCTGACGTAAAACCTAGGCAGGTGCCCAGGTCTAGAGTCCTATCTGCCCAGTCTAGACCCTGACGTAAAACCTAGGCAGTCCCACCAGGGTAATCGGAAGCTGTGGGCTAATAACCCGCAATCCTTAAATTTCATTATTACAGAAACGGAAACAAACAAAAATTGGACAAATCTAAAGGCAACGACTTTTGACTTGAAAAGGAAAACGAGAAAAGGCTTTTGGAACGTAAGATCACTAACAGACATAAGTAAACTAAGGCAAGTGGAGAGAGTGATGTTCGAATATAGACTTGATATCCTTGGTCTAAGTGAAGTGAGGTGGACGGGTTATGGTGAAAAATCAACTACCGAAGGTGGATCGTTCATATATTCCGGGAAAGTGGGACAAGATGCACAACATAGTGCCGGAGTTGACCTACTTATGACTAAACAGACAAAGCAAAGCCTCATAGAATGGTTTCCAATATCTGACAGAATTCTTACAGCACGTTTTAATACCTATAAGAAAGGTGTCTGTAATCCAAGTGTACGCACCAACAGAAACAACAGAATTAGAGGTGAAAGAACAGTTCTATGTCTCCCTGAGGAATACTATTAAAAATATTTTTAAAAGAGATATAATTATTGTAATGGAAGATGTTAATGCCCAAATTGGTGCTGAAAATGAGGGTCTGGAACAAATAATGGGGAAACATGGGTTAGGCTAAGAAAAAGAAAATGGTGAACTTTTCAAGAATTTGTGTTCGGAACATGATCTTGTGATCGGAGGCTCAATCTATCCACACAAAAAATGTCAAAGATTCCTGGATCTCACCAGACCTCAACACAGAAAATCAAATATACCATATTCCAATAAGTAGGCGATTTAGAAGAGCACTTCATGATGTGAGAAATAAGAGGGGAGCTAATGTGGGAAGTGACCACCGTCTGATGTTAGCGAAGTTTCGATTGAGAATAGTAGCGGCAGCATCTTTCACGTATGAAAAGAAGAAACGGAAACTGGATATAAACAAGCTTAAACAGACACAAATTCAAGATGAATTTCAATTAGAGCTGAAAAATAGATTTCAAATGTTACAGGTGGAAGAGGATAGTATTGATGAACATTGGGAGAAAATTAAGGATATTTTGACAGACACAGTGAAAACATAATTGGGCTTCAACATTATGAAAGGAAAGAATGGCTGTCAGAGGAAGTATGGAAAGAAATAGACAAAAGGAAACAACTGAAACAAAAACTGAACCAATGTAAGACCAGGATGCAAAAGACCAAATGCAACCTGGAATATAGAAACTCAAACCGGATGGTTAAGAAATTGGTAAGGAGAGATCAGAGAGCTTGGATTGATGGGCAGAAGACGCAGCTCGCTGTGGAGATGTTAAAGAACTTTATACAGTTACTAAAATATTATCAAAGAAAAAGACTAGTACTAGAAAACCGATCAAAGATAAGGAAGGGAAACTACTAACATCCCAAATCGACCAGATCAGCAGATGGGAAGAACACTTTCGAGAAGTGTTGAACAGGAAAACTGAAGATATAAGAGAGCCGCCTATCCAGATAACACCTACTAGTGAAACGGAGGTAGATCAGACAAAACCGTCAGAG
Source organism: Laupala kohalensis (assembly GCA_002313205.1). Classification (NCBI taxonomy): domain Eukaryota; kingdom Metazoa; phylum Arthropoda; class Insecta; order Orthoptera; family Trigonidiidae; genus Laupala; species Laupala kohalensis. Next base: position 104,590 of record NNCF01136793.1, read on the forward strand.
ACAGAGATTATCAACGCTTTAAAGAACCAAAAGAATGGGAAAACACCAGGGCTAGACAATATACCTGCAAAGATTCTGAAAGTAGACCCAAAATTAGCCGCCTCAATATTACTGCCTCTTTTCCACAAAATATGGGAAGAAGAAAACACACCAGCGGAGTGGAGGAAAGGAGTAATAGTTAAGATCCCGAAGAAAGGAAATAGTGTGGATTGCACCAACTGGCGGGGAATTACGCTTCTACCGGTAGTGAGTAAAATTCTAAATAGAATAATTCTGAGAATAATTAAAAATGCAATAGAAACACGACTTCGGAAAGAACAAGCTGGCTTTAGAGAACAACGTAGTTGTATTGATCTTATTAATGCACTCAGAATCGTTTTAGAGAAAAGAATGGAGTGGCAGAGCCCTGTATATCTAGCCTTTGTAGACTTTGAAAAAGCGTTTGATACGAAAAGCGTGAACAGAGAAATAATGTGGAAAATCTTGAGAAGATATGGCATACCGGAGAAAATAGTTAGGCTAATTAAAAGTACATATGACGGCGTTCAATGTCAAATTCTTCATGAGGGAAAGCTCTCGAATCCCATCAGTGTAAGTACAGAAGTTAAACAGGGTTGTATTCTGTCACCTACTCTCTTCATCACGGTATTAGATGCCATAATGCGTAGTGCACTTGAGAGAAGGAAACGGGGTATCCAGTGGAGGATGCAAGAAAGATTAGAAGATCTTGAGTATGCAAATGATCTATGTCTTCTAGCACAACGTTACAGTGACTTACAGAGTAAACTGACAGCATTAAATCGTATTGCAAGTCGAGTGGGGCTCAAGATCAACATTAATAAAACTAAAGAAATGAGATTAAAAACCAAAATATTAGAACCACTTATGATTGAAGACCAAAATGTAGAAAGAGTGAAATTCTTTACTTATCTTGGCAGTGTGGTCACCACAGAAGGAGGCACAGAAGAAGATAAGAAGAGTAGGATAAGAAAGGCAAAAGGAGCATTTGTGCAGCTGTACAAGATATGGAAGAATAGAAATAGTCTAAAGAAAACAAAAATAAGGCTTTTAAACACTAATGTTAGTTCAATCTTATTTTATGGCTGCGAAACCTGGAAAATGACGGCAGCAGTAATTAGCCCCCTTCAAGTTTTTGTTAATCGTTGTTTGCGAAGAATTGTGGGTATTTGGTGGCCTGACAAGATTTCAAATGCAGACTTATGGAGTATAACAGAACAAGACTAAGTGGAAGAAGAAATAAAAAGGAGGAAGTGGAAATGGGTAGGTCACACTCTGAGGAAACCAGAAGGAGGGCTAGAAAAACATGCCCTCGACTGGAACCCCCAAGGAGCAAGAAAAAAGGAACGACCGAGAATAACATGGAAAAGGTCTATTAATAAGGAAGTGAACGTCATAGGCAAGACGTGGAGAGAAGTGAAGGCGATTGTAGCCAATAGAGAAGAATGGAGGATGCTTGTGGATGCCCTATGCTCCAGAAGGAGTTAACGGAAGAATGAATGAATGAATGAATGAATAGTTCGAGAAGAAGTCCTTCGAGGCCACACAATTGCCTGAAGATGTGCAGCGTCTACAACCACAAATTTAGCCTTCCTCTGCATCTCATCCTGGTGAGTGAAGGCTGCGTAGAAGGAAGACTTAGTACCTAAGGTGTCAGTTCGTGAGTGAAAAATTCTTTCAACACTTCATCAGTCTGTTTTAGGATGTATAGTCTGTGGAACAGTGCGTGTGAGGGGGTTCACATCACTTTTCTCTCATCAATTGAAACAGTGCAGCCAGCAGACGAAAGCGTCTTCACTGTATTGCTAGGTGTTAATTTCCCCTGATCGCAGTTGTTACCAAACAACTTTGACATAATTTTTTTCCAACGTGAAGAGCGTGTGGCAGTTCACATCTTTACTTTCAACAACACCACTAATTAATGCCACAATGAAATCTACCTTTGGAAATGGAAGGGGAACTGGAGAGAACAATTTAGGAAGTTTTAGCATTGTATAACGAAGCATACATGTATACATAATCACCTTTGAACATCTGCATCTAAGACGGTATTTGGTCTACAGAGATGAACATGGCCCTACAGTTTTGCAAATTTTGTCTTCTTTAAAAATTATAGTTATTTTTGCCGAAAAATAGATTCTTCCTTGTCAAAATTTGTGAAAATCTAGAAAACTTGCTTATTTTTGATATTTTTCGAAACTTTGATCAGCTATATCTCGGTAAATATTTGGTCTACAGCAACCAATTTTATCTTTCTCCGTTACAAATTTAGTATTCTTTTTAGTATCGAATTATTTACCGTATAAGTGGTCCTTGGGGTTCAAAATGAAATAGACGTAAATTGAAAAAACTTCGAAAATTTTACGGTTTTTCAAGTATTTCACTATGATCCGGAGGTCTGTCGAGGTCGGAAACTTATCATTAGCCATCCATCGCAGACAACATAAAAAAATCAGAACTACCTTATTTGATGCAAGGTAACTCCCCCTTTTACGACAATTTTACTGGACTACAACGCTTCCAGAGGAGTATGTGTTATATATCGTGTGAATGTTTAGTAAAACGAAAATAATATCTTGCAGTACAACAACGATTAGTTAAAAACATTATTTCCATTGTAAAATTTCTTCAAACGATTTTTCATCTAATATTTAAGCTCACAAACTAAGTTATTTTATACGAGTATTTTTGTCATTTTCACTACTTTTGATTGCGTGAGAACGAACTCCTACGGTTGTGTCGCTAGTGTTACCAACAAATAGCAAATGAAAAAAGGATTAGTTAGATCATCAATTTTTCAAGCGTCCTTCGTAATGATGCTTTACGTAAGTTGCTAAGTCGCCAGTAGCTGCTGTCAAAAGAGATGGCGGCGGCATGAATGACGTGTCATATCGTAGACGTAATTTTATCGTGTCAGAGGAGAAATATTACCTAAGGAAACGATTATCCCTAGTAACATTTCCTCCAAATAATTAACAAAGTTCTATACTATGAGTTCTATGCTATGACACTGCTATGTCATAGGACGAAGTTTAGGGGTGTGGCACCCGGTCTAACGATGACTCCAAACATCCGTGGATTAGCGAAATTCAATTTATAAAGCAGGAAAACGTTAAAAGGTTTTTAGAGAAACAAAAAACTGCTTTCACTAATATTCTTAAACGTATTAATCGTTTTCGATTTCAAAAAATTGAGGGGAGAAATTTCGATGAAATACTTATCTCTCCACTGAAATAGTATATAAGAATTTCTCTCTATGTATGTAAGTAAATACAATACAACTCTGCATAGGAATCTTCTTTAAGAATAATAAATTAATTCTTCGGGAATCTTTAGTTAAAAACCAGATGATTTGTGGATAACATCGTCATCGTTTGTAACATTATAGCGGACGGTCTGACAGCCGCCACGAAACATTTCCCCCATTCCCTTGAGCCAGAAGAAATATTTAATTCTTGGATGATAACAAATAACAGGGGTGAACGTTCTTTTTCTATATTTGTGTTGATGTAAATTTATATCCGTTGTACTACGGTCCAGGATAAATTGAACTATTTCTCCATAAAGAGTACAAATGATATTTATTATCACTAGTGTTTTCATACAATACTACTTAAAAACATTGAAGTTTTTTGTTGCATCAAGGTTCATACATTTCATATTTTATAAACCTGAAGTTGAATAGATGAAAAATAGTATGTACACGAGAATTAACTTTTCTCACAGGTCAGGGCTCCGCCATTTCTTTTAATTCGGCCAGTTGTGTCTTTGCGATTCTTCGATAATTTTTTTTGTGACTTAATTTTTGACGTCTCAAGTATTTGTGCACTAATCGGTTTTATTTATATGAACTCACACCCACAAAGATACTTTCATTATATTACAAACTCAGCTTTCAACCACGTCATTACATCATCATTTGTGTATGTATGAGTGTAAATAAATAATAAAATAATCTGAAACAGCTTCGTTGTTCTCAATATTAGATACCACTCATGAAGAAATCACAAAATACCATGTAGAAATACACATTTGTATCTTTGTTATTCATAGAAGGATTTGAGTCACGTTCTCGAGGGATTTCTGAAACACGAGTTGGACACATCCAACATTCGGAAGGATCGAAAGGAACGCTTTTCTCCCCCTTCATCCACTCGAATATGTATGACGTTGACGTATCAAAAACGCTGTTCAGAAGAATGGAAGTCATGGTCTCCTCGTGGACAGGGTGGCAAGGACACGACAGCATATCGATAGCCATTAATCGATTTTGGTGTGTCGTGCAGGGCGGTGGTCGGATCCTCCCTTGTGCATGGCTACGCCTCGCACCCATACAATATTATACTCCAGTCGTGAGAATCATGTGTAGCATACTCTCTTGCTTTATTATACGTCTTGACATTACTTTTAACAATAAAATCAATGTTAATCTCGTGACGATATAAAGGAGAAGATTTTTATATATATGTTAGGTCTTATAATTTTCTCGAAACAAATTAATATTAAAAATTGAAAAATTTAACGAGTACGACATCAGATTCATTAAAATATTATCATTGATAAAAGTGTTCAAGGAGTCTTTATTTTCATTCAATGTCTTTTCTATTTCTGCAAAGAATACACAGGAAAACCATCAAACCATCAAATTTGATGTACAGTGCTTTAAACATAAATAAATATTTGTATTCGTATATTTTCTAATGAAATAATAATTATCATAGACAGCTAGTGACGAGCTGAAAGAACTCGAATACCTCATAAATTGTCAAGAAATACAGAAGTACAATTCACCACTCTTATACCATACTCGAGTTATCGGTAGAATAGAAAGCATTACAGGTACATATGACACCTGATATCAAAATAATTGTAGTTCTACAGGGATACAGTGCAAAAAATTTAGTCAAAAAACGTTTTTAGACTACAGCTAACTTTACTTGCTTGTCACATTCTTCGAATCATATCAGCCGACTCGTTTGCTATTCTTGGCATTTACAGTCGATTGCCTTTAATTTTGCACACAGGGCGGTGGCTGAACGCCTCTCGCACAGGCGACGCCCAGCATCCAGACAGGGACTCTCTGCGGTCAGTAACAGCAACAGTGGACGCACTCAATGCAGATATTTTCCGTTTTCTTTCTTTGAAGTATTTTAATAATTTCAGCAAGATTTTTGTACTCTGGTAATAGGTTGTATATAAAAACTATTTATAATTCTTTAGATGACACCTTCATTTATTTTGAGTAATGGCCACAAAAAAATCCTTGCTTCAGAAATTATTGTTTTGAGTTCTCTTTTCTATGGAGTGCATATCTTTCCTCCCACTATGAGCTCATTCCTGGTTCTGTGAAGATCGAAGAACCAGGAAATATTTGGCTATTTATATTCCATGAAGACTGAAGCCGATGGCGTCATAGCTGATGAACGGGAAGGAATCTTTGTCTCCTGCGACTCCGTCACCCTCGAGGTTGGTGATTCAAAGAAGATTTTGTCTTCAATGGAAGAGAGTGAATCACGCAGCTCAGACATCTCAACGTGGTTTCCACTCACTGCAACCATCTCCTCTTCTCAACAATGTACAAGGGTTCAAGGTATTACAACGTTCATTGGAACACCTCATTCGTTTAGGCCAGTATTACACAATCATATTTCTGACATAGATCTATTATCAAAAATTTTTGATGAAACATATGACTGTGTAATGCACAAGCTTTGATAATAGTTCAATTATGATCACGTATCTATGACGTATTTTCCCGTTCAGAGAACCTTTGATAATAGATATATAACATAGCAATATCATTGTGTAATACCGACTTTACTTACTATATGATGAGCAATATGAAACTAATTGGAGTCAATGTAGGTTTCTTCAAATGGACGTATATACTTTGCTCTTATGCCACGTAAACCAAAATACAATAGGAATAAAATATATCTAAGTGAAATATTATTTATTTATGAATTTAATATCGCCGCAAACTTACTTGCGGTTTGAAGATTTTAAAATTCATCATCAAAACGTTTGAAATACTTCAGACAATTATTAAATGTTAACCTTTTCCTGACCCTTTTAGATAATCGAACAGTAATTGAACACCCATACAAATATAAAATTTCAAGAATGCAGATCGAGGCCTGGTAGTCGTTTTGCCCTTTTATATGTCTCTGTAATATGCCTGAAAGTATTTTTACTCCAATTAATAGAAGCTCACGTCTGGAATATTAGAATTTGTTGGACCAGGCTGTAAAGCGGCAGTAATTTCAATTGTGTGAAAATATTGATTCAAAATGTTTTGTAATAATTATTAAAATTAAAAACAATACGCATTAATAGTGAAATGTAACAGACGATCCTCACACAATGGTACATAGTCGATTAAACGTTCTTATTCGTATATCTTTCTATGTTCTACTTACGAGGCAAAATTATGATATACCATGTGAAAAAAAGTTTTACTCTTTATTTTATACATTTTTGAATACGAATATAATGAAGTAAATGGATTTCTAAATTTAGATGAACTGAACCTTATATGTAAGGACTCACATTGCTGAAAATCAAGACATGAGAATGTGGATTATTTATTTCGGACATTAAAATCCGACTTTGTATGGATGAAGTATTTTAGAAAAATTAATAATTTCGTTAAAGTATCTGTGATGGGGATGGCGATGATGCTAGTGGCAAAGGCAGCGATGTCTGAGCCTATTAGCATACAATGGCGTTGGCGGGTGGGGTGCGAGGTAATGTGTGGTTACTGCAGAGAGCGCGGGACCGCGGTGCGCCGCGGGGGTGCCGCCCGTGGGACCCAGCGCGTGCCGTCCGTGCCTCGTCCCTCAGCAACAGACGGTCTCCACGGATCTCCAGGGATGGCCAAGGGCTAGGGACTAATTTCTTCTGCAACAATGTACACATGAAGCAAAATAAATAAATAAATAAATATAACAACATTCTGCAACTGAGAAAGAATTTTTTAAAAGGGCGAATCTCATTTCGGAGGTTGGAGAAAAGAGAGAAAATACTGTGAGTGAAACAAATAGAAGCCCCGTGGTGTATTTCAGTTGGAAATAGAGGTGTAAATCACCAAATAACATCGTTACTATAAATATATACATATCGTCGCAATCAGTATACTACACCAATGCTACAGGATACTGATTCAATGAAACCAACTGTACTGTAATATCATTACTCGTAATGATAAATTGAGAAATTTTACTTTGAGTGAATAACGTAATGTATACACCCAATGGAAAAATGTTCAAAAACAAATTACTTACACAATATTGAAGCTCATCACAACTTAAAGTGCCACGGAAAAGAAGTAAACAAACTTACAGTGATAGCGTTATATCTGTGATCAAACTCCATTTCAGGACAAACTAGATTTTCTTTGACCTAACTAGTTTGTCCTTGTTGAAACTGCTGAGGTGTCAGGACATATCGGTGTGGACTACATTTAATCAGGTTAAACTAATTTATTAATACACCAGCGCTCACAAGGTGCATCCATTTCGCAAGTAGTTTTGAAATGGATGCAAAATGGAAGTGAGCGCTGGTATATACACTACAGCACAATGTTTTGGGATAAGAGGTTGAAGTGATATGTTTTGTGATGAGGTTCAACTAGGGTTGCAGAGAGCCCTGATGAAGACTTAATAAAAGTCTAAATGCTAGCGGTCTGATGAATGATTTATTGTGATTTAAACTCAAGATATCATATCCTTACTCCATCACGTGATCAAGAATTTCTACTGATTTATCCAAGTTTAAGCGTACTACTGATATATGTAATTTGCTTGATTATTTTGTTATATACATGTCAGTTTTATAGTTAAACGCGACAGCCTTAAATGACGAAGTCCGTGAAAAAGACGAACTTTGTGTATTTCCGTACACAGCTCAGAGATCTGAACATCAAGTATGTCATTGTCAGAAGCGGAAATTAATGGAGAGCTGGTTGACCTTAATTTTCTGAATTCTCTAAGAGTGACTATTTCCCCGACAATTTTGGTGTTTTAAGATAGGAGCCAGGTGAGAGATTCTAGCTTCCTTTGTTTCAGATATCACTTTCGAAATTGTGTTTTAATAAGTATTTTTTCTGTTCAATATTCCTTTGATCGTTGATATTTTTAAATATTGTCAACATACAAAGGTTTTTCCACTGCAAAAGTTGTTACAGAAATAGCCAAAATTTGACAATTATGTAAATTTTGTCTTTACGATTGTAAAATACCCTGACATGATGGAGAAAAATAAATGTTTTGTATTCTGCCGAGCAATTTTGTTCTGAATAACCTAATTTAATCCAAACTCCAGTTAAAATGTTGTTAAGTTAAAGTTTATAGACGGGATAATTGTATCTAGTCCCACCTAGAATGAGAAATACCAAAAACCACGTATAAGAGATTAAATGTAGACTTCTGTACTGATCAACGTTTTTAACAGATATGTCAATATCCAATTCTTATCAAAATTGTCGCTGACCGTTTTTCCCCGCGCGTAGATGATTAAAAAATGAAGAAAGAGAATCTCAGATGTTTAAACATTTTGTTTCACATGGAAAAACTTCGCTCCCCTCATGGATAACAGTTACAATTAAATCCCATTTTTAAAGTGACAGTAAATTACCAGCCCTAACCGCTTTTAAACATACATACATAATACTGAGAATAATAAACAGGAAACGATTCTCTAAAACACTTTTTACACTTAAAATTACATAAATCAAGAAATTGAAAATTACAAATACAAAAAATACGTCATGATGCTACGACAAACAGAACATTGTTAATATTACCACCAACTATCAAAAGCTATTTGTATTCTTAATAATGTTATGATCCACATTTGTACAAAAGATCTTTCATTAAAAAAAACAAATAAACTTTTAACTACAGGAAGAACAAGATTTTATATAATAAAAATACAAACTAACATTATTCATTTTGAAGTAATTTTAAAAGAATTGATATCAAAAGAATAATGTAACTTACTCAACATAAATCATCAATGATTTCATTTAACAGATTCCTAAATTGACTTAACCTTAATTTATGATTTATTTTATTTTATTTTAGTGCACACCTATTCCTTCGTACTACTATTGAAGGAAATTCCTCAGATGATTTTGGAAAATATTAAATGAATTACTATTCCTAATATATGGAGGAAGATTATTCCATGAAAATTCAACAGTGAAGGATTTATTTAGGAAATTAGTGCGACTTTTTGGGATGCTGCATGATTTTTGTTGTTGAAGTCTAGAAGAATTTAGTATCATGACATTATCTGTTAAGAACGATGGGGAACCGAAATTGATAATTTTGTAGAAAAGACAGAGACAATGAAGCATGCGTCTTTGCCCTAATCTAAGAATCTTGTTAGATTCATAATATTCAGAAATATGATCATACTTTTGTACTTCATATACGAAACGAATACAGGCATTTTGTACTCTTTGATATGTTTGAGCTAATGATTTATTTCAGTTATTGTAGATCATATCACCATAATCCAGATGGGGAAACTGCATACTTTTCATTAGTGTTTCTTTAGTTTTTACTTTTCCCACACATTGCAGAGATAGATAGCAATGTTAGAAAAAGTTATATTTTTGTAACGAAAAAGAAAACTTTCACAATACATGAGGAAGAATGGTTGGGAATTCAATTTTAGACGTGGGATAAGTCTTCATAGTCTTGACACAGGATCTCATACAACGATAATATAAAACAAGAATTGAGATAAAATTCGAATTGAGGTTTGGTTTGTTAATAGAGATAAAACGTTTTAGACTTCCAATAACGTAGGTAAATTAACTATGATGTTTCCCGAGTAGGAGTAAGTACAAGGGGGAAAAAGAATAAAATAATATTAAAAGATATCATAAACATTGTAATAGCTATAGGGTAAGTTTAGGTAAGTTTGATCGTTTAAAAAATTGCTTTTCGTTATTTGTGTTGCAGAATTCCAAAGGCAGGAAATTACAAAAAACAGATAAAACCGAGTGTCTGACACGCGTGAAATCTCTCTATTGAACTTGCAACTCAAAACACGTCGATACTCAAAGTAGTTATTATTTTTCTATAAATTAGATATAAATAGGTTAATAATGTTATGTTGAATAAAAATGGGAGACGGAACCGAGATTCGAACTCGGCACCTTCGAATCTCGGTTTCGTCTCCCATTTTCATTCAACATTACATAATTAATCTGTCCTGGTGGTGAGATTCACCGCAATTTGAGAGATTTCTGTGTGTTTATAAGTAGGATAGTTTTATCGGAAATGGAAAAAGCTTGCGAAGTTGTGAGACATTTATGTTCAAAAACAGGGGGGGGGAATGTTTTAGATTTTTTGATCTCCCGCCCGATGATATAACGTGTACGTACAACACTTTAAAGGTATATTTGGATTCCTCGGAAAATTTTCAATGATTTAAAAGAATAGGAAATGTACAAAATTATGCAAAGTTAAGTTTTGCAAAAGTCAAAAGAGCAGGTTGGCGACATTGGGGTTTGTGACGTTCACTTACTTTTCCCAGAAACTGAGTCTGTCATTATCGACATTTATTAATTTGTCCATAAGAAAACTTTGTAAGATAAGAAAGACTTAAATAGATGCAATACATTTGAAGAATATAAGTAATTTTTGAATCTGAGCAGTTACAGAAAACGCGCGCTCCGGAAACTTGAATATATGAAATTTGCTTTTATTAGTCTCTGGTTTGTAGACCACGAGCTGTTTAAAGTTCTCGACTCTGTGTAAGAACATTTTAGGTGCTAGACACTTTTTCCCGTCAAAAATCATGGATGAATTCTCGTCAAATGTCGTCTCGTCTCGCTCCCGGAGAGTGGAGATATGTGTGCGGGATAAGCAGCGATGCCGGTGGTGTCTGTGGGGGAGACCTTCCTTTGTCGGCTCGTCCATCTTGTCGCACGACTCCACGGACACTCTACATCACGAGGTTGCTCGCAGATCTCACTTGTCTTCTTTCACCCCGGTCGGTCGGTGTTTGTTGCTCGACAATATGCCTGTGGGTGGCTTCTTTCGATGCTCTCTCATTTCAAGTAGAGAGAGACAGAGGGAGCAAAGGTATTTACTGAAGCTGTATCCGGTTAAGCTCTGCACGCCCCAAGACGAAAACACGGGTATAAGGGTATAACTGTGAGAAGGCATTACTTGCAACATTAAAACTATTAAAATAATTGTTTATACATGTGTTCCTATAAATACAATACCTACTGAGTATCTACAGCTTTTATCGCGTTAATTTTGTGTTGTTGTTTTTTGTAAAACTATTCTTTCTGAATCGTCATTGATATCATTCATCTATGATTATTATGATCGAATAGTCGCGATATATAAATTAGATCCAAATGTATCAAATTTCCTTAGCCATATGATGAAAAATGGAAGGCAGTTTTACACCTTTCTGCTAATAATAGAACTGTTATTTTAACATCCATCCAAATTTATCGGCACATCTTTCACGATGACTCATTGAGTGCACTGTGGTTCTGTATGACACTGAATCCACTGAGTAAGGCACCCCACAACATGCAATATGGATATAAAATCACAACGGAAACAAAGGACAACAACGCGATCAACTATATGTGGATGACTTAAAAATATATGCCGTCAAGTCAAGTGTCAACTTCATAGTTTCCAACACATTACCTCTCGATTCCGCAATGAAATATGCAGGGAATTTGGTTTTGATAAATGCTTGAAAAAGGTAAAATCATCATCTCCGAAGGACAAAGTGAAACCCACTGTGACATCATTAAAGATCTGGATTAATCTAACTGGTACAAATATCTGTTCTCTGTATGAAATTCTTGACGCTGTTATATTATCATTTTTACTACAATCGTGTTGGACATTATCCATCGTCTTTACCTGTTAATAGCTTCACAACAGGTGTATTTCCGTTATGCAACTTTTCGGACGTTCTGTCAACGTCCGTCTTCTGGCGTCCGGCAGCACTGGTATTCGAACCAGGGTACCTTGGTTTTAAGGCGATGACGTTACCATTGGGCCACTGCGACCCGGTGGTGTAGGTGATATGTTTATCCTCTTGTGTTGTGCTGCTCTAGTACTAGCACCCTTTATTATTGGCATCCATAGGGGATGCATGTCCATTGAAGGTTGACTTATTGGATTACTAGCCAGGCGGATATATGTGGCTTCTTGATCTTCCATATTTTTAGATCGCTTTCTCTGGCGATGGGGGAGGTCTTTTCCCATAGGATGCGATATCCGTTTTCCCAGGCGTGGTCAGCTAACTTTGACTTGAAGTTTTCTGCCTGGCGGACGGTTTTTTGGTGTTCTTTTTATCGCACGGGTAAGGGCCTTCCTGTTTCACCAATGCATTCTTGGCCTCATTCACATGGAATACTGTATATGCATTCCTTGAGTGTTTGGTTTTTCGTCCGTTGGGTTCGTCTTGGTGAGAATGCTCCTTAGTGTTGTTCTGGAGTTGAACACGGTCCTAAATTGAAATTTGTTTCCAATTCTCTTGAGTGTTTCCACTAGACGGTATGACAATCGTGCCTATGTTCTCTTTCTGTTCTAAAGTTTTGTGTTTGCTTGCAAACGCTTAGTGTTTTGCGTTTGAAGTCCTTGTGTACCACTATAGAGGGGTAGCCGTTGGAGCGGAGGTCCCTCATGATGGAAGATTATTCTGCCTTCAGTTTCTAGATATCCGAGCACACGATATCTGCTCTGTTAGCTCGACATTTAGCAATGCCTATTTTAGTGTTCGTCGGGTGGTTTGAACTGTAATGGAGATATTGTCTGGTGTACGTTGACTTGCGGTACACTGTGGTGTGGAGGCGGTTGTCTGATCTTTCTACCAGTACATCTAGGAAGGAAAGCCGTCTGTCTTTCTCCATTTCGATCGTGAACTGTATGTGTTCCTCTTTTTGATTGAGGTGTGTCAGGACCTCTTGGAGATGTTCGTTGCCATGTGGCCATATAGCGAATACATCATCCACATATCGTATCCACATGTTAGGCTTCGTAGTGGTTTCATTGATGGCCCCTTGTTCGAACTCTTCCATGTATATGTCACTGATCACGGATGAGAGTGGAGAGTCCATGGCCATGTCTTCTTTTTGCATGTAGTAGTCGTCACCGGCTCTAAAGTATGTAGTTTTGAGGCACAAGGTGAGTAGTTCCATTATGCTTCCTACGTCAAGTTCTGTACTTTCCTTCAGGGAACAGTCTTGTTCTAACCTGGTTCGTGTTGATTTCAGAGCTGCATCAACAGGGACATTTTTGAACAGGTTGGTGACGTCAAAGATCATTAGGCGATCGGTGGTTGTGAGTTGCACACCTTTAATTTTGTCTACGAAGTCCTTGGTGTTTTTCACACGTGATGTGGATTTGACAGCTAGAGGAGATACGATTTTTAGGTGTCTGGCGAGAGGAGGACATGGTGACTTCCTGGATCTCACGATTGGTCGTAGAGGAATTCCTTCTTTGTGAATTTTAGGGAGGTCGTAGAAATTAATGAGGAGTCAATCTGGAATGTGTGTGGTCCTCAAATGTCGCACGGTGTTTTCGTAATGTGCTGGCGACCTTTCTCTCAATAGAGGACGTGGGATCGCTGTAGTTTCTCGTAGGTCCCCAATGAGAGTAAGGTGTTAATCTTTGTATCATGGTCCACGCGTTCCATGATGACAGTAGCGTTCCCTTTGACAGCTGGAAGGATCTTGATGGAAAGACGGAAATACACATGATGTGAAGATATAAACAGGTAAAGACGATGGATAATGTTCAAAAAGTTTGTAGTAAAAATGGTATAAATATCTTGGAATACCACAGCTAAAAGGAAATGATCACAATGCGGTCAAAAATATACTGGAACGGAAGCTATGACAGACAACCTAGAGCATTCTGAGAACTCACCTGTACAGCAGAAACAAAGTAAAAGCCATCAAAGCAATACCATTACTAACCTATTCCTTCAGTCTAATAAAATGGTCAAATAGAGAACCAAATCTCTATCAAATCTGAAATCAAAGAAATATCACTGTTGATCAGAACCCAACTAACAGACAATCGAATGAGGCATCCCAAAGCAGCAATGGAATAGATCACCATTCCTACATCATGTGTAGGATTAGGGATAATTGATGTACCACGTCTCCACAACAAACAAATAAATAGAATGAGGCAGTATTTCTGGGAAAAGCAAAAATCACATGATGTTTTTACAGTCATCTGTAAATTTGATACAAATGCAACACCTTTACATTCATCAGATTCCCTTTATACTCTTCAATGTATATCCGTAGATGATCAAAAGATAGACTGGAAATCAAAAACGATGCATGGGACTCATGCCAAGTACCTGGAAAATATCATCGATGATCTAAAGGCAACACATTAGTGGCTGAAAAAACGAAATCTAATAAGAGAAACAACTGGATTCATGATGATTATCCAGGATAGAATAATATCAACCAAGAATTATCGAAAATTTATCCAAAATAAAGGAATCGATAAGTACCGAAAATGTAAAGACACATCAGAAACTATTGAGTACATCACAGGTGCATGTCAGATTCTTGCAAACACAGGTTATACCAAAAGGTACAAAAATGTAGCAAAAATTCTTCACAAACATTTTTCAGGAAGCATAGCAGGCATTCCCTACTACAAATATGTACCTCCAAAGTTATTATTCGACCTATACTTATTTCGGCTTTACTTATTCGACCTATACTTGTACCGAAATCCATAAAACGCCTCTTGGAAATACTAGTATTAGCCAATACACTTACCAATATGCAGAAATCTGTAATCCTTGACATATCCCATATAGTGTGAAAATTTTAGGTGAAGAGTTGGATTGAACTTGACAATGTACATTCATCAAACGAAAAAATTCCAGCTTCAAGCTGTGAAAGACATTCATTCATTAATAATAATAATAATAATAATAAAGATCACGGTTTTTCAAGATCACCGTCATGGGACTTCGAATGTACATGAAAGGAAAACCACATTCCAACTATGAAAATCGTCGAAAAATGTGATGAAAACAAAGCACCCAGTAAATCCTTATGTAGACTTGGAAAATCGTGTCAAGAAGAAAATTTCCGGCAATGAAAACTCATAGGACCGAAAAACTGTCACTACAACCGTGCAATCAACAACTCAAGAACACATAAAAAACAATCTTCATTGCCAATTTACCAAAAGAATTACCGCTGAAGGTATTAATGAAGAAGCCTCATTTTCATGGCTAAGAAATGGTAACCTGAGAGGAGAAATGGAAGCTCGGGTTAATGCTATTCAGGACCAAGCAATTAGGACAGGAATTACGAAAAAATGATTTTACATCAGGACACAGATGGCCTAAGTCGACTATGTGGAGAGAAGCAAGAAACAATCGAACATCTAGTTTCAGGATGCTCCATTTTGGCTAAGAATGAGTATTTGGTAAGGCATAACAGAGTTTGTTCATACATATATTGGTATATATGTAAAGCTTTCGGGTTCACTGTGAAAGAAAACTGGTATGCACACATACCTAGTTCTGTGAACTCCAATGAGAAAGCCACAATCCTCTGGGACGAACCAATGAATACCTACTGAATTATCCTAAACACATCCCGCATAGTTCGGCGATTCTTATACATGTGATGTTTGATGATAACACCTTGATGTTTCTCTCCAAAACAAAATTATCATAAATGCGTTTAAGAAGAGTCTGTGACTTGTCCAACCACAAGAAATGGACAGAAAGTCGTGAACAAGATGGAAATAATAATAATAATAAACTGTTGTTATCTTGACTATCAGAAGGCCTTTGATGCGGTACAATATATGTGGTTAATAGATATCTTTAAGATATATAAGATTCACCTTACTTTCATTGGATTCCTACAACACATGATGAAACAGTGGAGAACATTTGTTCATATTTATGATGGTAATAGAAATGAAATAATTTCTGAAATTAAGATACAACGGGGGATATTTCAGGGCGACTCTTTGAGTCCACTTTGGTTTTGCTTGGCATTAAATCCCTTGTCCCGTATACTGAATCGTACCAACATCGGATATCGCATAGGCAATAACCGAAATGGGTATCCCATTTTCTATACATGGATGACTTGAAGCTATATGCTTCATCCTCAATTAAGATTCAACAATTAATACAATTGGTGGAACAGTTTTCAGTGGATATTAATATGAAATTTGGCTTGGAAAAGTTGAGAATCTTTAGTAGTCTTAAAGGTAAAGATTTAGAAAACCCTCATAGAGTTGATACAGTACAGGGTAAAATTGGGCTAATGACAGAATTTGAGTTTTACAAGTATCTAGGAATAAAGCAATCAAAAATGATAGCACATACTGAAATCATCGGAATTTACCACCAGACTAGAGAGAATCTGTAGAACAGAGTTGAATAGTAATAATTTGATAAAGGCCATAAACATATGTAATATCAATTTTAACTTATTCATTTGGAATATTTTATTACAGGACCCTGCTTTAAAATTATTACAGGAATAATATCTTGGTCGATCACTGATTTGGAAAATCTGCAGAGAAAATTGCGGGTAAAATTGACAAACTATTGGAAACACCACGCAAAATCAAGTAATCTGAGAATGACACTTCCAAGAGATGAAGGCGGAAGAGGAATTATAGATATAAAAAAACCTACACAATGAACAGATTGCTGAACTTCGTTCTAATTTTCATGAACGAATGAAGGAATCCTCACTACACGCCAGCATTTGCAGCTCAGACAACAATTATACTCCATTAAACCTATTAGAATCTAGAAACTTAGTGAAAAAATTTCAACAGAAGCAGACAAAATTTTGGAATGGAAGAGGAAAACGGAAAACACCCTCATGACCTGAGCAACCCCAATGTCAACAAGAAAGCGTCGAACGCATGGCTGAGGCGAGGGGAGCTTTTTCCTGAAACAGAAAGGTGTTTTATGGCCATTCCCACTAGGAATTATAAGAAATATATTATGCAGGATCCCCATATGGAAAATGACAAGTGCAGGAAATGTGGAAATGCTTCTGAAACAATTCAACATATAACCGGAGCTTGTAATATGTTGGCACTAACTGATTATTTAAATCGCTATAACCAGGTGGCTAACATAATTC
Organism: Laupala kohalensis; assembly: GCA_002313205.1. NCBI lineage: Eukaryota > Metazoa > Arthropoda > Insecta > Orthoptera > Trigonidiidae > Laupala > Laupala kohalensis. The sequence goes on from NNCF01136793.1 coordinate 121,763, forward strand.
ACCAAGCATTAGCTTTAAATATACAAAATAAGCACACCTTATGACAAATATGAGCCGGCTGACATTTTAGAATCAACAAACTTCAAATTATATTATGACAGGTCAATAATCACAGACCGTACAATTCATAATAACAGACATAGTGCTAAAAGATCAAGTAACAAACAAAACCTATTTGATAGACATCGCTGTGCCAAACACACACAACCTTCAGAAAACAATTTAGGAAAAATATCAGAAATACAGAGACCTTAAAGCAGAAATACAAAGGATATGGAACATGGAGAGAGTTTACATAGTACCGGTAGTAATGTCCTCTACAGGAGTCATCCCTATCTCCCTCCACAATAGTATTGACATGTTAAAATTGCTTAAGACCATTTATATACAACTTCAGAAAGCTGTTTTGCCCAACACATCAAGAATAGTCAGAAAATTGTTGGATCATCCAGAGTAAGTGTGCTTGGTGTAGTCTGTACCTCACTACGACCAGCAGTAAAGCTGAGATCCTAAACGGAATAAAATAATAATAATAATAAACAGAAGAACAAACTTACGCAGCCAGACATCCAGAGACACAGTTAAACCGTACAAACCAAGAGTCGGAAGTATGCGTGACGAACGAAGGTAGTAGATCGGATGAGGCTATTTCGAACGATGAACCAGCAGAAGATGATTCATTACAGACGGAAGATCTAGTTAGATGCGTGCGGGAAAAACTGCAATATTTTAGTACACTGGAATATTTTAGAGGTACCAACCCTAACTTGAGACCCTGCCTTTCGAAACTAAAGAGAATATGCCACTCTAGGCCACTTATCACAACGGACAACAATCCTTTTGTGAAATTATTAGGTCTAATCTTTGATCAGAGATTGAATTGGATTGAACATCTAACAGACCTAAGAGCAAGAACATTAAAATCTCTGAATTTATTGCAGTGCCTCACTAGCAGGGAATGGGGCGCTGATCGCTACTCCCTTCACCAGTTTTATCGAGCATTCATAAGATCTCGGCTCGATTATGGCTGCGTTGTATATAGCTCTGCTCGTGCAAGCTATTTAAAGAAGTTGGATAGTGTCCACCATGCCGGAATTCGACTAGTTACGGGAGCATACCGCACTAGTCCCATTCCGAGTTTGTATGTCGAGAGTGGCGAACCATCTCTTTCCCTCCGGCGGCAAATCCTCATGCTACGACACTTTTGCCACTTGCAAACTTTACCCGACAATCTGGTGCACAACGCGGTTTTTCATCCATCCTCTTCTTCCATCCGTTTCTACAACAACAGACTGAGAGCAACCAAACCTTTTGGATATCGCTCCAAACAAATTTTGGAAACCTTAAATATACGCACACCTAATGTCTTACATCAAGGTTTTAGTAAGTCTCCCCCTTGGGCTTTGCACAAGCCGAAGATTATTTTCGATCTTCTGCATCATGACAAGAAGAACATTCCAGCTCAGATGTTGAGGGTATACTTTCAGCTAATCCTCTACAAACACCGGGTCCGTATCCCTGTGTTTACCGACGGGTCGAAGAAGGCTGATGGTGTCGGCTGCTCCGTGGTATTTCCCCGTGAGACCAGTGGCTACCGTCTAGGCGACTTGTGCAGTGTTTACACTGCTGAGTGCTACGCCATATTGCGAGCATTGCGAACTACAAAGTGCTCCCGCGGATCACATTTCCTGATTTGTTCTGATTCGCTGAGTGCCCTCCAAGCAATCCAGAACATGTATCCAGCTGATAAGCTGATCCAGAACATCCAGGATGTGCTTTTCTCACTGCAAAGTGATGGAAAGAACATAATGTTTTGCTGGGTTCCCGGACACGTGGGTATCAGAGGAAATGAGGAAGCAGACGATTCCGCAAAGACGGCATGCCTCAGGAATCGCGTGGATTACTCCACGATTCCAAAACGAGATCTCCTAAATTCCGTCAAGTTAAGAATTATGAGTGAATGGAGCAATGAGTGGTTAGCTGTTGAAAGGAATAAGCTCCGACTTATCAAATCTTCTGTTAAGTCATGGAGCAGTTCCTGTAGGCCAGCCCGGCGCGACGAGGTCTTGCTGACCCGCCTGCGCATAGGACATTGTCCTCTCACTCATANGACAGGCTCCGACTTATCAAATCTTCTGTTAAGTCATGGAGCAGTTCCTGTAGGCCAGCCCGGTGCGACGAGGTCTTGCTGACCCGCCTGCGCATAGGACGTTGTCCTCTCACTCATAGGTATCTCTTACTATTTGATGATGAACCCGTTTGTGAGGAGTGTAGCTCTTCTCTGACAGTGCGTCACCTACTAACTGATTGCAGAAGATACTCCAGTATACGGAGACAAATCGGTCCGAGATTTACCAACCATTCTCGGCAATGAAACTGTTAATGTTAACAAACTATTGAATTTTATGAGTAGATCGGGGCTCCTCCCACAAGTTCTCGGGAGGGTTTAAAATTTGCATTCCCTTTTCATCTTTATTGTCTTCTTTGTTTTCATCGTTCGTTTCTGTAATNTCCCTTTTTTGTGATATAATGTATTTTTATTCTGTTTTCTTTTCTTTTCTTTCATCTTTCTATTTAGATATTTGTTGATTTGAGGAGGGTTTTTTAGTGGGTATGGTCGAGATATTCGGCGAGTCCCACACACGGGGAAGAGTCACTTCGGCTCTTCTCTATGGTGCGAAACTGCATTTTTCCCTACTTGCATGGGCTCTAATGACCTTCGATGTTGATGAGCCCTAAAGCCCCACAAAAAAAGACAACAAATGCTTGGAAGAACATCTCGTAGATGCTGATCTTGAAGAAATACATCTTGCCATATACTGAGGCGCTGTCACTATAATTGAGATGAACTGTCAGTGCACCTACTACCCAAAGCAACGAAGAGGAGAAGAACATTGGAAACGGAGAGAACCAGCTTGGAAAATAAGGCTCCAGAAAAGCATAGACTATCTCAGAGCACTGGCGGACATCTTGGATGAGTATGTTAAGGGAAATAAATCCCGGTAAGTAAAAAACAAGCTGAAAAAAGTGACTAAGAGGTCTGGAATCAACCTTAATGATAATGAGAGCCTTCAACAACTCCTGGCCCTAAAAGATCTCTTTAGACAAAAGGTAAAAGTAAAGGGCGCGAGCTGAACAAAAGAAAAGATGTAAATATTGAGTTCCAGTCTAACCGGAAAAAGTACTTCCGGAAGCTCGAACAGCCAATTACCGAACAGGTACCTAGAAGTGAAATCCAAGAACAGATTTAATGAATACTGGAAAACGATCTGGTCAACACCGAAAAATTAAACACAGGCAGAATGGATCAAAATTATAGAAAGTAAATACTCAGAAGTTGAACCTATGGAAATTAGCAGCTTGTCCGAACAGGAACTCTCTGAGGAAGACAGCAAACTGGAAGTCACCAGGACCGGACAAACTTCACAACTTTTGGCTCAAGGTATTCTGAGCCACACATGTGCCGTGGGCCCGTGCTTTTACTGAACCCCTGGAAAGACCACCACAGTTCCTGAAGTATTTAACAGAAGGAAGGACGTACCTCGTGTTCAAAAAAAGGGCGTAGACCCAGCCCGAAAACTACAGACCAATAACATCTCTGTCTGTGGTATATAAATTATTCACATATCTACTGGCGGGCAGATTCCAGAACCATTGTGAGAGAAACCGTCTGATCGAGGAGAAGCAAAAAGGATGTGCCCGGGGAACTTGGGGATGTAAGCACCAGCTGACAATTGATGTTGTTATTCTCCTGTAAGCTAAACTCGAACAGCGGAACCTCAGTATTGGCTATATAGATTATGCGAAAGCATTTGACTTTGTGTTTCACGACTGGATATTGAAGGCACTTGAGATCTATAAATTAGCCCCTGATATTATATCATGCCTTAAAGCACTGATGACGGCATGGAAGACGAACATCTATGTGGGTAACACGCACCTGGGGGAGGTGAACATTGAAAAGGGAATTTACCAGGGAGATTCACTCTCACACTTGTGGTTCTGCCTGGCAATGAATCCTTTGTCAGCGCTGCTAAACCAGGAACAAGGTGGATACCAAGAGAAGAAAGGCTGTAGGAAAGTGTCTCATCTGTTGTTTATGGATGATTTGAAGGTGTATGCCGAAAACCACAAGAGCCTACAGTGTCTTATAGATACAACCAAACGATTCAGTGAAGACATTGGAATGACGTTTGGACTTGAGAAATGTGCAATCATCACCATAAAACGTGGGAAGGTAGTCGCCAAAAGTCACCCGGGATGTGAGTTTGCGGAACTTGACCCAAAGGATGTGTACAAGTATCTTGGGATCCCCCAAAGCGGATCAATGTATCACACCCAACTGAAGTACCTATACCATGATAAATATAAGAAGAGAGTCACAAAAGTATTGAACACGAAGCTATCCGGCAGTAATGTAATCACTGCAATCAACACGTGGGCAGTGCCAACGCTGAGCTACTCATTTTGGTTAGTTAAATGGACTACATCCGATCTGGACAACCTAGATCGTACTACCAGAAGTCTCTTAACTAAATTCAGGTACTTGCATCCGAATTACTCACTCATTGAATGATAGTATAACCCAAGCAGTAAGAGAAAAAGATTTTGGGTATACTCCCCTCAACCTAACCGCAGAACTGCCGGAGGAAGTGACGCAAGAAGAAGGATGCGTAGATCGACGGAGTAAAACACTGTACGGAAAGCTCATGTTCAGACATTTTTTGAGTTGTCGTATCAATGAAACATTCAGCATCTACAACTCAGTGCTAGTTGAGTGTTACATCTGAAACACTCAACTGCTTTGCCTGACCACGCCCTTCTCGCACCACGAGGTGGTACATCCCGCCTCTATCAGCCAGNAAGTCTCGCGATTGGCGTCAGCTCGCAACATCGATGCGAGTCTTCGCATGGCGAGCTGGCCAAGCTTACTTGTCACGAGAACAGGCCGACATCAGTTAGTCTTTCTCACCTGACGGCGAGCAGCAGTCACTCGCCCATACCTAAGCAGTCTCTCACGCTGTATCGTGACTGCGAACAGTCTCCCGCTGCCTTCCAGCGAGGACCCGACATCATCACTTTCTCGCCTGACTGCGAGAAGTTTCTCGGGCTGACAGCAAGCAGCTCATCATTACAGCAGTCTCACGCCTGCCTTCCAGTAGGGAGAATCGACCATACCTGCTTCAGTCTCTTGCCTGCCTTCCAGCAGGGAGACTCGATCATCACTACATCAGTCTCTCGGGCTGACTTCAAGGAGACTCATCAACATCACTCTTCGGCATGCTGCTGAGCGGGCCATATCTCGCTCGCCCGCTGCATCTTTCCATACGGCGACACTACGCGGCACTTGCCCGCCGCTCGAGTCAACTAGGCGGCACTAGCCCGCCGCTAGCCAGAGCAGACGGCGGAACTTGCCCGCCGCTCGACTCAACTAGTCTACTCGACCGCCGCTCGTTAGCGGTGGCACTCAGGCATTAACCACTCCGGAGCGTGGCGCTCTCACCATGCCGCACGCAGGCACTAGACCGCTGCATACCGGGCCTTTGCCCGGCCGCTCGCTAGGCACACTCACCTAACAGCAGGTTCCCTTCCGGGTCATCACGATCTCTAGGGAAACGGTAACATTTCATTGCAGCCTCATTTCCATTATAATATTATGTTATTAAATAGTTACTGTTATCGTTGGCAAAACAGGTTTCATATTACTCCTCATTCCTTTCACTCCTCATTATCACACATTTGGTCTTTCGAGTCATAATTGAAATTTCGGTGCACTCTTTTGTCCTAAGAGACAAATTTGTCCGCACAGTTTGGTCCTTAGAACAAGATCTATTCCTTTGATGTGCTCATTTATCTAAGCGAAAAAATGTTTGCACAGGAACCTGGACTGGATATGAAAATGTCGCAGGATTGGCTAGTAGATGGACCGTTGTACCCAGAAACTGAGGGATATCTTATGGCCATCCAGGATAGAGTAGTAAGAACGAGAAACTACGAAATGCATATCCTACGGATGGATGTGCAAGATAAGTGCAGGAAATGAGGAGGACCGGGTGAATCCATTGAGCATGTTATGGCTGGGTACCCACTACTTGCTAACAACGCCTTCTTCTGCAGACACAATCAGCTTGCCAAAATTGTTTATCAAGAACTGGGTTTTAAGTATAATATGCTGCAGAGAGGTACAACACCACCGTATTACAAGTATACCTCACCACCAGTTTTAGAGGGAGACGGTGTTATCATGTACTGGGATAGACCGGTGCTGACGGATCGAACCATCGATTTTAATAAACCAGATATAGTCGTGAATAACGCCGGGGCGAAGTCAGCAACATTAATTGGAATCGCCGTACCTCTCACTCACAATGTCATTAAAACAGACGGAGAGAAGAAAAGTAAATTCCAGGAACTGGCAATACAAATTACAACAATCTGGGTGCTGGACAAAGTAAACATCTATACGATAGTGATTTCGGCTGAGGGAGTGTTTCCAAAGACTTTTCAAAATTTCTGGCAGATTTAGGACTCCCCACGAACATAGCTAGAAGAGGTCAAAAAGCAGTCGTATTGCAAACGTGCCATGTAGTTAGAACTTTTTTTGTTGTTTTAAACTATAAGTACATACTATTTGTCAAGTTTAGTGGAATAGTGTAACAGGTGGTGCAGGAATGAAATGGGTAATAAGGGACCAGGTTGAATTGCCTTTCCTAAAATAAAGCCCGACCAAAAATAAAAATGTTAAATGGCAGGTGAATAATATCCAGCGACAAGGTTGACTATTAGAGAAATGTCGAAATAATAATAATAAAAATAAAAAGAATAAAAATAGCACACAAAAATTGTTGAGCATCTAAAGCAAAAGGTAGCTGCTAAAGTATGTAGGATAAAACGGTGTACGGAAAGGTCAACCCAATACAGAGAAAACAAACAATTCGTGGAAAATAGGAACAAATTTGCAACAGTATGGGTGAAAAGTATCAGGTCAAATCTACGCCATCAGAACATGACATAGAAACTTATTGGAAGAATATCTCAGAACAAGACGTTGCACATAACTCAGCAGCCCCTTGGATTCAGCAGGAGTACGAGAGAACAGCCAACATCGATAGAATGGAATGGGAAAGCATAACCGAGGGGAAGCTGAAGGCAGCTATCAACGCGACCGCCAGCTGGAAGGCACCAGGTATTGATGGAATACCCAATTTCTGGCTGAAAAGACTGCATGCTACTCACAAGAATACAACGAAATGATAACCGACAACCAAATCATCCCAGACTGGCTGACAAAAGGGAAGTCATACATGATACCTAAGGACGAAAATACGGGACTAACTAAGAACTTCAGACCGATTACAGGCTTAAATAATATGTACAAACTCCTCACTAAGATAATAACTGAGAGATTACAGCACCATCTAGCAAGAAATAACCTGTTCCCTGATGAACAAAAGGGGTGTATCAAAATACATACGGATGTAAGGATCATTTACTCACAAGTCAAATGTCACATAGAGACTGCAAGGAAAGGAAGAAAAATATGTCGCTAGCCTGGATAGACTACAGAAAAGCGTTTGATCAAGTCCCACATACCTGGATTATTGAAGCTTTGGACACCTACAGAACATCCCCTACCCTCCTTTCCTTTATTAGCAAAACAATAAATGCTTGGAACACCGACTTGCATCTGATAGCAGACCCTAATAGCGGTTGCAGCACAATTGTCAAAATAAAGAACGTAATATACCCGGGAGATTCTTTGTCACCTCTTCTGTTCTGTATCGCTTTACTCCCCCTCAGCTCCATCTTGAATCGTACAAATAGGGGATACGCATGCAGGCAAGACAAAGAAAAAGTCAGCCATCTTATGTATGTAGACGATCTAAAACTTATAGCAGAGTCAGATGAAGAATTAACAACAGCTGGCGACAGTAAAAATGTTTAGTGACGACATCAGAATGGAATTCGGACTTGATAAATGCGCAAAAGCCTCATTTGTCAAGGGCAGACTGAAAACAAAGCGGAATATCGAAATAGATAGCGCAACAATCATCAAATCCTTAGACCAAACAGACGTCTATAAATACCTTGGCGTAGACGAGTATGATGGAATCCAACATAAAAAGATGAAGGCCAAAGTGAAGAAGGAATACTTCCGAAGGACGAGAGAAGTCCTGAAAATAAGCGCTAAAAATAAGATTACAGCAATTCATTCGCTAGCGGTTCCAGTACTTCAGTATGATGTGGATATAATTAGGTGGACTCAGACTGAAATACGAAAGCTGGACTCTCAAACAAGGAAATTCCTTACAATGTACGGCGTACTCCATCCCCGAGCCGACATTGATCGGCTCTTCATACCAAGAAAAAAGGGCGGTCGAGGACTCGTCAGCATTGAAGCCACCTGTACCATAGCCAGAGAAGGACTCCGAAATTACCTGAAGCTGAAAAGATAAGACAAGTATATGGGAATGGTTTATAGACAACTGCGGAGCCGTATCAAAGAAGGCCAAGAAAACTATACAAAAGAAAAAGATGCAGAGGACTGTAATCCAAGTAAACTTGAAACAAGGCAGGTGAAAAAGATAAAGCAACAACTAAAACAGCAAATAAAAGTAGAGAGAATCTCATGGTGGAAGTCCGTACCGCTGCATGGACTGATAGTAAACGAAATAGAAAAAGAAACCATAAATAGAACTCAGACGTGGGCATGACTTTCACATTAGCAATTTCGACGTTGCGTCTTACACTGCCATCTGGTAGTGGCAGTCGGGCCTCTAGTTGGTTGCATTTATCTCCGAGAATTAATGTTGCTGAGAACATCCTCAAAGGATCTTTAACTTTTTTACATGTTTACGGGGATTACTATTTTACGTGTGTACCATGTATAGTATTAATACTAAGACAGTGCAACACAAGAAGATAAAATTTTGCTTATATCGCAGTAGTTGAGTGGGAGCGTCCTCGCCTTGGGATGAACAGTGACCGAATATAATTTAATTTTCAGTTCTTAGTTTGAGGAATTTACTAAAAAACATATGTTATTGATAATCAAGTTATTATTGTGATTTTGTTTGTCCAATGAGATTTTCCCACTTTAAATTAATTGGTAACTGTTTGATTCTGATGTATGTAATTCTTCTCCTTTATTAACAAAAAAGCCTACTGAAAATATAATTTGTCTGTTATGATTTAATTTTATTTACTTTATTGCACATAATTGTTTCATTTTATTCATTGTAACTTTAATACCCACGTTTGTTTGGAAAATAAGTAATGCATTTAAATAGTGATGTATTGTTGGCCATTGTTGTACCAAGCTGATATTGATTTTCTTGTATATCACAAATGACGTGAGACCATTGCTCTTTGATTGTCAATTTACTTGCTGATTAAAAAAGGATTGATTATGAGGAATATCCACAAAAAGGATTGAATCGCTGTATGTCAATTTATTTGTTTAGATATAATATTGGTTCTAAACTGATTGTCTTGATATATTTATACTTGAAGGACAATTAATTATGCGAATATTATTATTGACAATCAATTTTGGATAATATAGTCAATTATGGTGTACCAATTTCTAGTGGCCCGGAGGATGATACCAAACTAGCATCGAAACGTTGCCCATGTATTAGTGAATTCTAATAAAGTATTACATTAAAAATTGATTATCTTTAATAATATTCGCATAATTAATTGTCCTTCAAGTATAAATATATCAAGACAATCAGTTTAGAACCAATATTATAACTAAACAAATAATATGACATACAGCAATTCAGTCCTTATTGTCCTTCAAGTATAAATTATTTTATTTGTGTTTTAGAGTAAATATATCTGTTCTTAAAAAATAGGATCTTTTATTTGTTATTTATTGTATACGCAGACGGAGAATATGACAAATTTCAATTATATTTTTTAATATACCACTTGCTTGTTTGTAGTAAAAAAATTTCCATTTCTATATTTTTAAATATTATGTAAGTTCATTTTACTATTCTTTTTTATAATTGTTATTTAGTAATTTGTTTATAGAGTTGTTCAGTAATTTCGTCAAATTAGGTCGTTCGTTTGGTGAAATACATAAAATTAAATTGTTTAAGATATATGCAATTTTTATATTTAAAAATCATATTAGCCTCCGAAGACCTTATAGATCAATCTAAGTGTTGAAATTCAATTTGAAAACGAATCACGACAATATAGTTAATGATAAGCAGATTTAATTATTTGGAGGTTAGTAGTAATGAAATATTAAAGAATCAATTGGCTGGGATAGCCTATTCAATGAAAGGAAAGCAATTTAATTAATTCGTGCATGTTGTAAATTATCAGTATTAATGATTATTTTAAGATTTTAAACGATTTCCTTCTATAATTTATTGGTTACTACAGACAAAAATACGAATATTGAAACAAAACTGCGCGATACTGAGGTAGGCATACAAAGGAGCGCGATAAGAAACATTGATTAGAAAGTTTGAAAAAGTTTTTTTTGTTTATATCAATCATTAATTATTAAAAATAATGAAATAAGAATCATATAACGAAAGAATTTGAATACCAAGTTGACTATTACTTTACAAATCTCTTAACTGATAATATAAGAAAAAAAACCTGTCTATGGTATCTAAACTTTTTCCTGTTGTATTCCAAAATATAGTTATACTAATAACTGCAAATACAACTTTTTATTATTTCAGGATAAATATTCCAAACCATCGTCTTTTTGTACTTTTTGCACATCATATATATTTGCTTAAATAATTTATGTCACTAAGGAAGTAAATAACTGACCCACTAACGTATATACTTGCCCAGTAAGCCACAATTATTTCATATTCCCATGTTATTTGAGGATAACCTCCGACTACTCTCTCTTAACCTTCAAACATTCAACACTTTCTAAACGGTTAGTCACTTCGTGTAAGCGCTGCCAAGTGCGTAATTGGTGATGCATAAGGAATAACTATCATTTCACAAGGCAATTATCTCACTCAGGTTTGTGTAAATATTCCCGAATGAAAAGTGTGTTGAAGGAAAACGAATTTACGAATGAAAATATCAATAATTGTCATTGAAATATATACATTGAAATTACATTGAAAAATATACATTGCTCTTTGACTTATAAAATTTCCTTCCAATCACCGTATTCTTTTCAATTTAACCGCAGTATAGTTTTATCTTGCCAAATGATTCTAGTCTTATGTCTCTTCACTAACTGTAAGTAGTAGTTACTGATAATGAAAATACTGCAACATTAAAAAGATGATGCGCAGTCAGGGAGAGCTGATTAGTGAAAAATCTAGTAAATCATTTACAATCTTTTTATATTTACTTCCAAGCGTCAAAAAATGACATAAGTAGTACCAAACCATGCAACAGGAAATATAGTAAACAAATCCAGCAATAATCGCCATTTAAATTAATCCAACAGTCTGTTTAAAGACGAAGAAATAAATTTTAACTTTGCATGGAAACGGATGGCATGTACCGGACAGCCGTCTGCTCGCAGAAATAATAGAACACGATTTGCCGTGCTTACGTCAATTACAACCCTAACAGCACACATCGAATGTTGCAGTCGAAGGAACGCTTGCACCTGCAGAATATTGCATCACTGCAATGGAAGCGTGGGAAGAAAGATGCAGGAGAATCGAAAGAGGCGCATACACGCACGCATGCAGCACGCGCGCTCGTAACTCATTCGTGAAACGAGGAGCTGACTTGATACGTCATGACGTCTAGAGACACAATCACGGGCGATCTGACATACAGAGGGAAGGGTTACAACAAATCCGTAACTGGAGCCCAACATTACTGTTTACAGGACTGAATAATAAGCGGTCAAGGTACATAGGTTGTTTGCTCTTTTATCAGCTACGAACAATATCAGCAAAAGGTGAACAAGAATCCTACGTACGTTGTTGCGGGTATTCATCGTACAGTTAAAACTGGCTGAAAAGAACAGTTTTACAGACAAATATGATGCAACTAACGTGGTTATATTCGATGTCATAACATTATAATTAATAATATTCTTTACAGGAAGTAAATAATCCCACAATTCCTCTTTAATAATTCCATTGAACTCCACGACCATCACTATTGATGCATATACACTCCTGACTCATGCAAAAAGTTTCACCTTAAAAAAATGATTCAAAATATGAATTTATTTCAGTTCCAGAAAAAAATGAATATTTTTTTCTTGGATGGATGACCAATTGAACGCATATTTTTATTAGGACATACGAATGACAAAAGTGTTCTCCGTGGTTGTACTGGGCTTAATTTGGTCAGTGCTACCGGAACCGTTCGGTATACTGCTCTACGAGCTTAACATATATATGGAGGATATAATCTTGTCAGAACTACTTCTATATTAGAGGACTTCGTCAGTGCGTCAAGGAGCACCCCATTCCTTCACACAAACTTTTCTAAAAATCTATAAGGCATGTAATAATGTAGTGTTTGCTAAGAATAATAATGATAATGTAAATATGGGTAATACAATGGGAATTGTGTACAAGATTGAATGTAATGATTGTGATAAGGTGTATATTGGCCGAAGTAAACGAAAATTGAACATTAGGATAAAAGAACATGAGAGGAACAAGAAGAATATATGTGATACAAACGAGAGTGGTATTATAAAACATTGCGTAACTATGAACGATAATATGGAATTTCATAATGCTAAGATCATTGACCGTGAAGAAAACTATCTTCGAAGATACGTATCAGAAGCAATAAATATAAAAATTAATAATATCATGAATAATCAAATTGAGAGTTACTACATATTGAGGTATTTACTACATATTTTTATGGAGTCTTGGAGGTGTTAAGAAATTATAATAGTAAGAAACGAATTTATGAGGTTGGCATACTTGGTGTTTAGTCCTTTATTAGAATTGTGTATTATGTTTCGATGTAGTGTGTGATGTAGTTACAAAGATATCGGTGACTATGTAGTACAAGTGACTGTATGAAATTGTTTTTATGAATTGTATATGACATGTGAATTTGATATTCACGATGTATAAAGTGTAGATAATGTGAGGTATTTTTTTATATTTTGATAAATTGTTAATGTGTTGAAGCACTGTGATGTTATTATGATATTTACTATGCTTTTGTTTGTAATGTAGTGAGAATGAATCCTGACTGACCTGAAGAGGAGGTCAGAAACCTACAGCCTCAAAATGTAGTCAATTCAATGTCAACCCAAATGTTTCCATAATGAGAAGTAAAGATAAGATGGATGTTTAATTTGAAATTGAGTTGTGTGTTATTTTGACTGTCTATAATAAGGCACGGTGTACCTATAAAATAATGTGATGAGACAGTCAGGGAAAGTGTGAATGAATACATATTAAAGTTGAATGAATACATATTAAAGTTGAATGAATACATATTAAAGTATCTTTAATGTTTGCTGGTGCGATGGGAAGAGGTGAAGAAAGGAAGATACATTTATGACTATTATTATTTGAACCAATTATTTCTATGAAAAAAAGTAAAACCAGCCACCTCACTCCTTCTGGTACCCACAAGTCACGGATATACAAATATATACCTTTCCAAGAGCAAAAAACTAATTGGCTCGTTGTGTGTGTCAGCTACCGCCGTCCACCTTCCTTCAGACATCATCAGACGCATCATGTTCTCAGGTAAAATGTATTCTAGCGCATGCACCAGGTCCTGCCTCTCGTTGTTAAATCGTGGACAGGTACCAAAAACATCCACGTCTTCTATATCTGAGTAGCATGTTAGACATGATGGATTCTTCTCGATGTGGAAGAGATGTTGGTATGCCCACAAGCAACCATGTCCTGTCAACGTTTCAGATAGAAAGCGATCCAATTCGCCATGCTTCCTATCCCTCCATAGGGCGATGTTGGGAATCATACGATACGTCCACCTTCCAGTAATCGATAAGTCCCAATGACTCTGCCATCTCAACATGGCCTTTTCCTTCCATTTATTGGTAATGGCCGTGGGAGAGGTGTCTTGGAGATCCAGTATTCGCCAGTAAATTTTGGCTCGCTGGTCAGACAGGAGATCGATAGGTGGCATATCCGCTAAGACGCATATAGCATCCTGAATGCACACACAAAGCGCTTCAGCAGAACACAGATGATTCTCGACATTTCTATGATTTGTCCTTCATGGCATCCGACCAAATCGGTGCAGCGTAGAGCATAGAAGTGCTAAAGACACGAGAGTAACCTACAACGACTGTGTCGTGGGCCTGCTATATTTGGCATTATACGCCCTAGGGAAGCTACACATTCGGTTTTCTCACTGACAGCGCTTAAGTGTACATCAAAGCATAGTCGAGTGTCGATGTGTACTCCAAGGTATTTCATGGAGAGTTGCAAATAAATCTTGCAATTCCCTACGGAGAGTTGGATTGTTTCAATTTTTTCCGGTTAGAGATAATAACTGCATCTGTTTTGTGCTCTGCAATTGTAGGCCGACCGTTGACAGACATAGACGAATCAAACTCACGAAGAATTTTTCAAGGTTTTCACGGTATCATCGGTGAACCCGACACATATCACCCCCTCCGGTAGAGTAATCCGCAGTATAGCGTAGTGCATAATATTCCACAGTGTAGTACAAAGGACATAACCCTGTAGAAAACTATCTGTGATTTTGATGGTCTTTTGTCCAGTTGCAGTTGAGAATGTCAACTCTCGATTGCGTAAGTAATTAGCGATGATTTTCCTGACGTACCCAGGGGTTCCTATGTGACACAATGCGTTTGGGAGCAACTCCATCTAGCCATAAAAACGTATTCCTGACGTCTACGGTGATGACAGCGCAATACTTCTTTACTCCTCTTCTCCATCGCTTTCCAGTGAATACCCTGCTAGCACTATCAACAACTACTTTGATGGCGTTCACAGTTGATATAACTTTACGGAAGTCAAATTGATTTTCGCGGAGACTCTGATGCCCATCCATGAAGTCTAGTGTCGCAGATAATTCTATCTGAGACTTTATACCGTACGTATTCAATAAGCATATTGACTGGGAGCGTTTGGCAGTTCCTTCTCTTTGGGGAGAAGAATGAGCTTCTGCCTTTTTTCATCTGTCCGGGAAAGTCCCTTTGCGAAGACAAACGTTGTAGAGCTTGAGAAAGTAAGAATAGAAGTGGATATGTGTGTATGAGTGAACTTACGAGAGTATATTTCACAAAACTCAGCATTGCCTTGAGCAATTCAAGGAATCGTGCTTCACTTCAAGGACTGTCTGGCAATCAATACCGTGGGGTGAGATATTTCTTACTTGCCTAGGGAGGAGTTGTGAAGGGTAGACATGTAAAAATAATGATTGCGAATGATGTTCGTTTTGTAACAGTAGTTCTTGGGGTTGCTAAAACAAACAGCAATGCCTACGAAGCAATGAAAGTTCACAAAGTTCAAATGGAATAATTATCAAACTGACATATCTTTGACAGATTCTCAATTTTCGACGTTATTGGGAGTTATTCTCTCGTCCTATATAGCGTTTAAATATATCAATTCAGCTCCCCTTGAGGAAAAATACACCCATTCTTCCCTTAAAGGGGGTAGAAATGTGATGACAAACCAAATTGAAAGCGACCAATTTTCGTCGGATTCATAGATTTCAGGGTTTCTCAGATACTTAATCATATTTCCTATGCTGTTAAGTTAAAGTCCTTTTTAGGCACGTGAAAATTAATCCCCTAGAGCTGAGGGTGAGAAACAAGCGAAGGAAAAAATATAAAAAATATATTTGAGTTGAATCTATAGTTGTTTTTTGTGCGTGATGAATAATTATATTCCCGATGCAAGTTCAGGCAATATTAGGCGCCGACATCGCTAGAACTGGGGGTTAGACAGAGAGCGACATGGGAAACACCCATGGATGTGGTTAGTGGGAAGGGCACTATGCACTTACGCTGTTATAGAAATATTCTCACCATGTAGCTCTTGACTCTAAGGTGTGCGTAACTTAAATTTTATTTATCCCATGCTTGGAACCCAGTATCACCCAGAGAGAAACGTCTTGGTAAAATCGATCATGGAGTTTCGATGGGACGAAACACTAAATGGGGATCACTCCCCCCCCCAACCTTTGAATAAAATAAAATGAAACACAAATTAACATTTAACAGTAGTATTTAATATTAATGAAAGCTATGAAATTCATTTGGTTAAGTTGTATTTTTGCTACATTAAATATGTCATTTTTAATTTTGATATTTTTTATTTCAAAGAATTATGTTGATTCAGAACTTATAAAATTAGAAAAAGTAAGTAATAAGAAGTACCTTTCGAATTTCGAGTGCTTGGTTTAGCGAGTTATAAAAAATGGCAAGCATCACATTAGGTTTGACACTTTAAAGTTGTTTAATGCTCTCAAACTCTAATGAAGATTGTTTCACCGACTTGCTCTTCACTCATTGTTGTGTACAATCACAATTATTTCATACATTACAATGTATTGATACATTAATATTTAAAATATTCAAGTATTTATATTTATTTTCATATTTAAACTGTATCTTTCCTCTTTCAATCACAGATTGTAGAATATTTTATTGAATATATACGTAGATATATCAGGAGACTTTCATTCCTTCAACATAACTGGGAGGATATGACCTTATGGTCCACGGTTTTATGATAGACTTCGCAAATTAATTGGTCAACAAGATCTGTCATTATTTAAGATTTGTGATTTGAAAATTGAATGTATACCTACAGTTAAATGCGCTTTTGAACGAGCAAAGTAAGACATCTGGAGATTAGTAACAGAGATGAACATATTTCGATTTAACCACCATTAAATTTAATGTTGACACACTTCTTTATTTCAAGTGTTATCAGATCGCGGATAATTCAAATTACGTGGGTAGAAACCAGTGAATATATCAAAAGAAATCGTGAAAATTTGCTAAATTATTTTGCTAGCTTGTCAAAATGTATAATGATTATTCATTAGTACGTTCATCGTACCTATAAACTAGATCGCTTCTACGTTATCTCTGTTGAGAGAGAGCCGTTTTACATTTAACCAACACGTATTTTTTATTCAGTGACTTGGTGAAGACTAGGATATTGGCAGCGCATGAACGTGAGGTAAAAAGGGGTTCCGTGCTCCGTGTTAAAACGTGGGACATGCAGTAGAGTTGGTGCAATTTCAGTTGGCGGAGAGGGAAAGGATCCACTATTAACGTTTTGCGAACATTGTCTCACTACAGGTATTACTTAAAACATCTCATTTTCCACTCGTCGTATGTCGTTAGCTGAGGTTCATCTGGTCACCCGAGACCAGCAGAAACCACCTGTTACCTCGACATCTTTCCAATTGTCTCTGGGTTTATCTCTCACAGGCGTCTTTATGACATTTTGCCAGCCTTTGGATTCAAAGATAGACGTTTGTCATCGAACAGGGCAGCGCGCGTTTGCTGAGCAACCTTCAGAGAATTAAAATCCCAACTTTCAGAGTTTTGCAGAAGTACTGACTCTAGGTCAAGAAAGGTTAAGCTGGTCGTCTCCAGAAAGTGATTGTACGATAATCTTTCTATTTACGTTACGTGTGAGTGCCAAACGCAGTATCTTTTCGGTGGTTACTACGCAATAAGCGGTCGAAATGAATAGTAGAGCGCTCCGCCAACTTAGCTTGCGTCATTTCTACCAGCTGGCAGATTAGGGGACTCAGTTTCACCTACTAACCCAATTTTCCTCCACTTTCCCTAAACAGAAGTGGTATCCAATACACATATCGTTGACTCCCTTCATCTCATTCACTTCAACGTGGATCATACGTATCGGAAGACGTGAGACACAACCCTGCAAAGGGGATAAGTAAACAGGAAAGTCCATCATGTTGGATGCGCGTAAGTATTGGTTTTACCTTTAGAGCACTGGTTTTATGGAAATTTGACCTTCTTGTCCGACTTAGTTATCACATATCGTCCTCACGTGTATGTGATTTGGACTTATCGTCGAGTTGGAAGCGCAGTTTACCTCTTCCTTGGCGGAGATGCGGGTGAAGGTGAAAACGAGGAAGGGAGCTGCGAAAGGCCACTGAATGGCACCGATCGCTACTGCGCGTGAGACCTTTCAACTCGCCGCCTTCGTCTTCACATCTCTCACTTCTCATCGACGGAGCTTCCTACTGGAACGACTCATCACGCATTTGCATAACACTTCATCATAAGGATACAGACTCTCGAGAATGTTTATTCCAGAAAAGGTTTATTGAATTCTTTTTCGGTCGAGCTACCTTTTCATATTGATCATATTTTTTACAATATCATGAGCATAATAATAAGTCGTGTACAGCTTTATACCTAGGTCACGACATACACTAGGTCTCGCCATACACTAGGTCAAGGACAAATAAATTAGTCATGTTTATTCATGTTTATTGAGACGACAAGGGATAATGAAGGAAATATTAAGTGGAGATGAACCGCAATTGTAACAGACACAACACAAAAACACCTGCTAATTATCCATAGCATGCTGGAGAGTATTTGAGGAATGTGTTCTACGGAATTGAAATGTTTAGAACTTATGGAAGTTTATTTCTCCTTTGACACAGGAAGTCACATTCTGTGAATTACACAGTTGGCGAGACCGAGAAGTCACGATGCAATCCTGAGCAGTATCAAATTCTAGACTTAGGGTGGGATACATAGTCGATACTTGAGGCACATTCACACTAAAATCTCGCTCGAGGATGATTCTGGGATTCTGAGTCTTTACTCCACTCACTTTTGAGGCAGAATTGAGTGAGGCTCGAGTGACCGTTCGCCGCCACTGGAATGAGATGAGTGAGGTTATGGTGATCTGTGTGCTGCTTGGGTGTCTTACGTCATGGTTTTAACAGTGTGTCGGTCTCGTGTGATTGATTATTGATCCTTGTTACAATTGTTTTTGATTCATTAGTCAGTATATAGTTTATATTTGTTGGTGTTGTTATTGTTAATTGTTGTAATCTTTGTAATGTTTTGTTGATATACATTTTATTACTTGTTTTCGTAATGAACATTGATCACAAGTTATAGAACTTCACAGATCATGAAGAAAATGGATTTTATTACAAAGAGTGATTATTACAAAACATTTTATTACAAATTTTATTACAAAACACTTGTGAAACAAAATGATTAAAAGAAATATACTTTAAAAAAGTAATTCATGACGTGGGTATATAAAGTAATGAGGAAATGTAAATTAATTGAAATTAAGTGAAAATAATTTTAAAAAATATTAACGACACTGCTATTAATAACTGATTAAGGAACTACTAGAAATAAAATTAACATAAAACATATTCTCCTACTCGCCCTTAACAATCGTCTAACAGCGCACGTCAACGATAAACACATCTTAACCAAATTACGTAATTTGCCGCCACGATAACATTCAATGAGCATACATGGGCAGTGTTATCTTCAATTTGTGTGACAAAATTTCGCAAGACAAAACACCGTGCACGCAAATATATCGAGATATCTCGCAACATCACTCACTCAAGCTCCGCTCAGACACTACTCATACTCAAGTGAATGGACGAGTATAAATCCTGATTTTGAAATGAGTGGGCACTCTCACTCACTCGAGTGAGACTTCAGTAACGACTATGATCCCACCCTAAGTACGCGACAGCACACGCGGTAAGAATTTCAAGAAATTTATCTCCATCAAAATAAACTATTTGTAATGAGAGAATAATAGAATTATCGAACATTTTACTCGTTGACATTTACTTTCCTGGAGTTGCTACATACCGATCAGAATCCTTTTAAAATAGAGCTTTATGTTACTTTGGGTGGTCGACGTTTCCGCCGATACCAATACCACTATCTGCAGTAACTTTCGGAAACCTTAATGCTTGACCTCCCTCCCACTTCGCCGCCACTGCGTCACCATTACTGCTGCTGCTGCCGCCGCCGCGATACGAGTTCCCACGTTTCACTTTCTGCGAAGGTGAGAGGCCGCGCGCCTCCGCCCCCGCCGCCGCCGCCACTGCCTCTGGCGGCGCTTCTGCTGATCGGGTCCCACTTACGTCGCTCGCTACCCATGCGACCGACCGACCGACAGACTGACTGGCGGCGGCGGCGAGAGAGAGAGAGAGAGCGGAAGCGAATGAGCAGGAAGGACACGTGGGAAACGAAGGAATTTATCACTTCGTGATCGAAAGGAAAAGGAATGAATAATACCTAAAACCAAAGAAAACAGCTTCCGAAAATTGATACACCAACAATGAAAGGTCATTTATAAATGAGAAATGAATGTGCCAAGGGATAATGTGAGCCGAAAGAGGGAGTGTAAAATAAGGATAAATAAAAGCAGAGAACACAAGATGTTAAAGAAGGAAAGAGGAAATTATCAAAATACTACATAGTATTAAGGAATATGGTAGAGAAATAAAGCACAACTTCTGGAAATGATTTAACAATGTTATTTACTACTGATTTGCATTGATTCATTCCGATCTTCGCACTGAAATTCCTCCTTATTCCATATTCTCTATCTCAAATTTAGAAGCTTTGGAATCTGTTTAGCTTCGTTTGTCGCAAGTAATGATTATCAGTTTTCTCCTGCAGTAGCTACCCAGCAATTTTCTGAAATTCTCTGTCCAATTATGGCCTTTTCTTCAGACTAACGGTCTCCTCACTTACTCTCGCCATGTAAATCACCATCAATGCATTCCACGCCATTTTCCCGATGATCGGGTGAGCAGTCGTTAGACTCTTGATCTATTACAAGCCCTTGACAAATAGACGGAATCAATGGACAGTTAATTTTAAAATTGGATCAGTAGAAAGGTGCAAAGTGACAAATTTGTGGACACAAATTTATTATAAAAAACTTTCTATATTTAACATTTTATTTTTGTATTCTTCAATTTTCATGGATAGGAACAAACAATAACTCTTTGTCATACAAAATGAAAGTTTCATGATACCTATAAAATTAAAGTGGAAAAGGAAACAAATAATAATAATTTGTGTAAGCTGCTCCAATCTAGAAAAAAAGAAAAAAATGAAATGTCCATTCTCATTTCAATAATACACTAATTATTTATGGAGCTGCCAGTGATGCTATTTATAGTCTTTTTGGGGGCAAGTAAGGAATCATAACCTGTAGATCTTTTCGGGCGTAATCGACTCAACTAATTATATAACTTGGAACATTGTAGACAATATGTCTTTCACATGCTTCCGTTTAGCTTCCGCTTCCGGAATTTTACTATCAGTCTCAAGTTAACTGTATGATTTTTTTCAACCTTTCACTTCCCAAGTTTGCATTGTACGTTGCTTCACACCTTTCACCTCAAAATAATCCATTGAATGCAAAACGAATGGCACATTGCACCTTTCTTATGAAATCGGCCTGGGACTTAGCACTGCTGCGATTTTTTGATGGTCTTGGGAACTCTTTATAGTCTTCTGTGGACTTTGCCCTGAAGATATGTAATTCACATTTCTGCACATTTCCAGTGTACTATGTCAATTTCTTAAAGTTATGCCCTTTGTACTTTTCTACTGACAAGTATCCGACTATGCTGGGACACCAGTAAGTGTACGACTAAGTGATCCAAAGAACGGCACGATTTGCTTCACAAATTTATAAATATTGAAGATATAGTGAGGATATTTCCACCTCGAAAGCGGGACAAAAAATTCCTAGATGAACTTATCGGGAGTCATTCGGGAGTTTGAGTTGATTTCTTCCTGACCGTTTCAAACAAATTTAGTTTGATGAATGGATATGAAGATATATCTGGAAAAATTTCACACCTATCTATTGATCTAACGTATACATATCAATCTAATAATAAATAAATGACACCTTCGGTGAATGGACTGCTGCGACCTCGTAAAGAGAATTCTAATAAAACGCGCGAATTTACGTTCACGAATTAAGAGGTCAAAAATTAAATTAGCACACTGGCTCGTCTAGATAGTTTCAGAAAATTTCTCTGAGTTTGATAAAATATCTATCCCAGAAAACTACGATCTCAACAGTTTCTCGATCGGTCACTTTCGATTATCTATTAGTTTTACATCTCATTCCTTCTCACTCCCAAAAACAAAAGGTATTTATTCCTTTGATCGTCGACAATAAGGGTGTCTATTTCACTTCAACGGTCCAAAACATGATTTATTCAACACTAATATTGGTTGTTTTTTATTATGTCTACTTGTCCTTCATTCCCACTCCTTCCATAGGGATGCTAGGAATATATTATCTGTAATGTGGACTGATTGTTAAATTTTAATGGGTCTGTGATGTCCTTATAAGTCCTTATAAGTCCTTATAAGTTAAAAACGGACTTTTCCACTATTTTTACATGTCATCCCTTCTCACCCACTCCATAGGGGGAAAGGCATATCTTACCCCCATAGTGCTTGTTGTCATGTAGTTAGTCATTTATATATCAAGTTTGGTTGACCTTGCTCCTGGAACTCTAGAATTATTGTGGGATACATACATAAAAAATTCCTACCCTCATTTAACCCCCAACCTCATTTAGGGAAGGATATTCGTAAAATCGTTTCTAAGAGTATGTCTACTTTCTAAGAGGAACCTACCTACCCAATATCAATTAATATTATAAAAATTAAAAAGTTTTAAAGTAAATGAGAAATAGAAAGAAAAACAAAAAAATTAATCACACAAATAATTTGTTTGGAGTTTGGATGCAGATTGAGTTGAGAGGAAGGAATATAAAGCTTGTGATATAGATGGATTTTGATGGGTTTTTTTCCAAATAACTGCACAAAAGAGTACGATCTGATATAATGTCTTCGATATGAAGCATTGTCATAAGACTTTTTGTATAGTGATGCAATATTAATTTCCATTTTTCCTTGCACCTTTGTTTCAAATAAAACAGATTTCATTTCTTGTTACCACGAGGCGAACTTAACCCGCAGTCAGTCACGCTTTTGGTGCTATGTTAAATCTGCGATTTCTTAGCGGAGTGGAGTGATTTCTCCGCTCAAGAATTGCTCCGCTTGTGCTATGTCACTCTAGGGGAGCGTCAGCGGAGCGCGCTAAGGAGGGCAGTTGTAGGGGAACATGAGTAGGGGAGGAAGGAACAAGCTCACCCTACAGGACGAAATCTCGCATGCTTCGCGCATGTCTTGTACAGAGCATCCGTTCCCGATACCTACAAACACTTTTATTGTAAAACACATAGCTATTAGTAATGAAAGTGTTTAAAGTAATACTTATTTTACTGTGACTATTTTCGTATTTTAATAGTGAAATATACTTACATAAAAATAAATAACTACTTTCCACCTTTTTATGGACAATTGTGTTTATTAAAATATGTTGCTACGTTCATGTTTCTTGTAATCACCTAATGATGGCTCAAACCACGAGTCCTAACGTTGTGTATTTTAATAAGAACAATATATATCGTAATCGTCCTTAAAAGGGTCGTAAGTTGTTATTTATTGAAGAGTCAGATTGATTATTTATTTTATGAATATTCATATCAAATATTGCAGCACTGAGTTACAACTTCTTTGGGTATTTTTTTCTACTGAGTGTTTGTATTTTTGCCTTTTGAGATTTTCCTTACATAATTGTCAAAAGTTTTGGTGTAGTTTTAGGTGAAAAGAGAGAAATGCACATTTTCACATCTATATTTTAAAGTTGTTAAAATAATAAACATCTATATTTTAAGGACGATTACGATATATATTGTTCTTATTAAAATACACAACGTTAAGACTCGTGGTTTAGGCCATCATTAGGTGATTACAAGAAACATGAACGTAGCAACATATTTTAATAAACACAATAAAATAAATATAATTTAATAATTTAATAAACATAATAAAAGTCCTAGAGGGACGGTGGTGACGGGGAGGGGGTTAAAGGTATTCTTTTTACGATTTGAGCAAATATCACCGACTCTACTGGTGCTAGCAAAACTCCGTATATAAAATTAAAGTAGACAAAATTGTCAATGAAATGTTCGTATTTATTCTATACGGAAGTTGTACGCCGAAACAGTTTCGTCAAATTTGTGAATGATTTTTATGTATTTTTCTTTACGTTTATATATATATATATATAGATAGATAGATAGATATTTATATATAGATATAGCGGACACGGAGCGGAGCGCGGGCGCAGCTATGTTTTGCTACTTGCTCGGAGCGATTTCTTGAATTTCATTTCCTAGCATTTCTAGCTAAAATCACAAAACGCTATCTCTCTTTACTTGCGAATATCCCCCTGGAAACCACTCTCGCATTACTCCTTGAGGAAAGGTTGTAACTACCCTTAGAGAGTTGAGTCTATCTGTTCTCTGCAGTACGTTTGTTAATTTTATTTCTTACTAAGAATGATGTCCATTATATTGTTTTGTGTGATTTTCTCCGAGGTTAGTATTTCGTTCTAGCTTTCTCTGTAGTGCTTCCAATCGATGCATTCAAAGTAGGTGTGGTATACATCATCATTAATTGAAGTGTAATATTGACAACACTCCCATTTTCTTTAGGTAGACATCGAAACTCTCAAGACCTGTAAGAAATTGCGTCATGTGGAAATATATCTTTCCGTTTTTATGGTTCGTCCATTCCTCTAAATTTTAGATAGGGCACACTGACCGTTGCCTGAGAATGTCAGTGTCCCATTATTGTTGTCATAGTTGAGAGATTTCTCTCTCGCAGCTCTTCAAGCCGTGGTTCGTTCGGCTTCTGGGCTTCGTTCAATGATCTTTTTGCTTCCTCGACTAGGCAGATGGATTGGGGGGATGTCTGCCATAATCAGAATAGTTGCATCCGAGAATACATACTTTTCACTTGTTTAGATTTCGGTCAAGTAAAATGTTGAGGTGTTTCAGTCCTCTTTATCGACAATAATTGTAACTAGGCCTAAGATATCTTGAATTATTTGGTTAACTCGTCATAATCACATCCTCATGTCAATCATGCCAGGAGACACCACTTTTGCATGCACTGAGATCTATTACGTTCATGTTCCTTAAATAGGAACTGAAATTGCCAAGTGCGCTCATGACCTCACTTGCAACTCTATTTGACTTGAGCCACTTCAAGTACACAAACAACATTTTGTAAACAAATCGTAAGTCCGGAATAAAGTTATTCAAGTCTCTTCCCTTTTCTCCTACATCCCATCGTACTTGCCATCATTCAACAATCGTCTTTGTTAAATTCCATTTCCATCCTATACCTGCTCGTTGCAACATATGAATCGTCATTTTAACTTTCGTAACCAATCCATTAACGTGATCTGCAAACACAATTTTTAGTCCACCATGATGCCCAAGTATTTTATACATGTTTTGATTCTTAGTTTTCAATCTCCGACTCGTATCATTGAATCACGTCTGTTTTTGCTGCATTCCAAATATTATTCCAGTTGGCCTTTTCGTGATTCCCTTCATTACCCATCCTATTTAATACATTGTTGACAACAATATTCTAAGATGTAGGTTCAAAATTACCTCCCTGATGACATCCTCTGGTTACCAGTTTCATTATCCTTTCCCGTTCTTAATTCTTCATGACATATCTATCTGAGAAATAAGATCTAATAATTCTAAGAACTCGCTTACGCTCGCTGGGGTAACCCCCACCCCCCATCCACTTTGGGGGCTGCGCCCGTGCCAAGCCATATAGAGCAAAAATCCTTATTACTAGATTAAAATCATTCCCCGCGTAAACCATCGAGCGCCGAGTTCATCCGGCGACACTTAATCTAAAAGCAGAAAATAGGTTTCTGCTGAACGGTTGACTTCATTGCAATAACAATATTCAGAAAAATGCCTGATTTATAGTATGTATTTACTATCATGATTAATTTTCATATAAGAATGTGTATTCCTGAGATCTCTCTCGTATTTCTAAACTATTTTTCTGTAAGTTGTTAGTATATTTATACCAACGTTACTAATGTCTATGTTAATAAAATAAATTATATCTAGAACTTGTGTTTTGTCACTGCTCTAGTCAACATCTGTTTAATAAAAAACAATTAATGAAACACTTTTTTCCCTTTCTTGAATTAATCGTACGCATCTTAATTTGTCGAGGTTGGAAAGCAATGTCCTTTGAAAAAAAATTTAATGTGAAATTTCGAGTCATATATTAGATTCATTTCATGCTAATTGGTAATTAAATACTAAAGAAACACACGTGCGAAGTAAAACTATGAATCCATACATATTCTGAATAAATACTCTACATTATTATATTGTATATTGATAATTTACTCTTTGAGTGATAATGCTTACAGCCAACTGCATTCTCAGAGTACACAATAGGCCACCAAAAGATAGAAAGAATGAAACAACTACTAACTTATATAATGAGCATGCAAAAGATAAAATGAGTAAAACAACTACTAACGTATAATGATACGTAAAATAGTGAGATATAAACTAATATAATTACTATTTTTCGAAAGCGTTGAAACATGGACTAAAATTTTGTATCATAAAGAGAATTAAAAATTACACACGAGTAAATAAGTAAAAATATACCCACAATATTTAGCTGTGTCTTTGCAATGAACTTAAAATGCAAATACGTTCCTCAGCATATCAATCACATAACTCATACGACATAAATGTTTAATAGTTATTTTAACGAAATACCTATGTTAACTACGCTCATGTAGGGCAACAAGTTTTTTCTCTTCAAATGCACTTTCAAGTTATTGGTATAAGTGTTCCTAAAATCAATACATCTAAAACTCGAGTTTTGAAACCGCGCTATACGACATAACATAATAATTATCAATAAATGAAACAACATCTTTTTCACTTCCTAACATTAATTGCACGCATCTTAATTCGATTACAGTTACTGAATATCGGTGGCCTTTGAACAAAAATGCAATATTATGACGCCTTTTTCTAATAAAAACGTTTTTAAAGGTTTTTTTCTTTATAACGACTTTTTTTCGAGATAACTCGCTGTGAATTATGTCCGGGAAGCCTCCCCTGAAATTCAACCTCCCTCTCTCTCTCTCTCTCTCATACAAGTAAGTACAACGCATTGCATAACCTACGCTTTTCGTTTCAACTTCTTTTTTTATCATTACGATCGTTTCTCAAAAGATGTTTATGCTATAGGAAGGTTTATCTCAAAGATGCTATGTCGCTTATTCTATTTATTTACATTAATACAAATTTGTGTTAAAAAGTATTACAAATGAACAAGTAAGATTAATTATTATGACAAAAAATAAACAAATTCTAACACTAAAAAGCATAAAATAAAATAATAAATAAAAACCTTTTTTTTTAAACAGTTTTTATGAAAGCGATGTACTAAAACGAATAAGATAAGTTAAGGTTTTTATTAATGTAATACAATGTCAAATGCTAATACTTCCATATATATTTCACATTTGTGGACTCGAATAAACATAAACGTAATTACTATACTTACCGCTGAAAATATTTTATGTTGAATTATATATAGTATTTTATGTTTAATTATTTGTTTTCAAAAAGCTTGTTGCTTGAATCGTAAATAAAATACATACTTCGACAAATACTTACTTACCAACCCGTCACTGTCCAATGAAATTAATTGGTATCCACTTTTATGAGCATTTCGCGCGACACGCTTTTTGAAAACAAATAATTCAACGAAAAGTATTAAACTATTTTCAGCGATAAAAATAGTAAGTACAATAATTTTTGTTGGAAACCACTAATGTGAAATATAAATGGAGGTATTAGCATTTGGCATTGCATTACTTTAATGAAAATCTTAACTTATTTTATTCGGTTTAGTACATCGCTTAAAAAATAACTTGTTTTAAAAAGGTTTTTTATTTATTATATTATTGTAATCGAGGTGTCTTTGGCTTAGCTACATGACACATCTACAAGCAAATGCTAGCTTAATTCCCCGAAAAATGTACCTTTAAATAAAAATTCTCGAAATTTTCTATTTTGTCCTTCATTTCTATAGCTATGAGTATACCAAATTTCACATTTCTACGACTAATCATATAATTATGATATATCAATGATTGAGTTACACGGAGGGCCTTATATCATATTGGATTCCATCATCAATTTCTAGATATCTCAAGAGTAATATTTCATTCCACGCTTTCAAACCCACCTTTGAAATCAAACGAGATTGCCATGATAATTTCCTATTCCTCTACTCCATTCTTCACAAACTGATTTATACAATCCTCAGTGCACCTCTTTGGCATGAGATCATACTGGTTTTTGTTAAATTTCTTAGATTCTAAAATGAATTACAAAATCTTTTAAAACAAGAACTTCTCTAATATCTTCCGAAAACACGGTAAATGAGTTATTGGTCTATACGAGTTGTAACAAGTCTATTCTCGAGTATTGTCTTTAAAAAATATTTCAATGCATTTACTTTCCATGCGTTTGGCAGGTAGTCTAAATTAATACAAGAATTATACAATATTGTCAACATCTTCAAATAAGGTTTCTTGGAGGTTCGTGTCATCTCATTGGACATATTTCCATAACATACTCTTATTCACTTTTATTTCAACTTTTAATTTAATAACCATTCCTTATGTCTTCCATTCCTATTCTTCTTCTATTTCGAAACTTTACTCTCGATACATTTCAAAATTGCTTTCCCATATTGTTTATGAAAACTTCCCATGTATCCTCCCAACTGTACACAATTTTCCCTTCTTCCACAGGTGTTCAAAATCACCTTGGGTTTTAGTTTTCTTTCCCTATAATGTACAGCATACCAAATATGTTTTATTTCATACTGTGTGGTACAAAATTCAACCAATTCTTCTTTCTTTTCTTCTTAATTGTAATTTTGCATTTTCCCTAATTATCTTCATAAATTTTTCTTAATCGTACCTTTTCTTGCCATCTGATATTTTCATGATTCTTTTCCTTCTTAAGATTGTTAAATCCTTGTCCCCTATTATTCCCTCTGATGTAACCACCCCTCTTCTGCCTTGCATGTTTACTTGCGTTTCGTAGAGGAGATAATTGTAATTTATCTATATTGCAATCAAATTCTTCTTTTTCAACCATTCTTTTAAATACAAACTCATTCGTCTTTTAATTTTTTGATATCACCCAATCTATCTCTCTAATGTCTGTATTTGTTCCAGCTCTTTTCCTCAGCTCTATGTTGCATCTTATTGTAAATTGAATAGTTAAATGGTCACTATGTAATGTTCGTCCCAAATTCCAGTCTTGTATTGAATAATTTCTTCCTAAATTTCTTAATGTCAAATCTATTACAGATTCTTTATTATCCGCTCGAAACACAAGAATTCCGAAAGTATTACATATTTCTAATTTGTATTCAAATATCATATTTTCCGATTCCTTTCCTCTTACAGTTAAAATCTTATCTCCCCAAAGCCCAGACCTCGCATTCCATCGTCCACATGATTATTATATTGTTCTAAAATCTCTTTTGTTTCCCAAATTCCTTCCTTTTCTTATAAATTCCATGTAAACGTGTTAAGAATACCGTTATTTCCTCCTTTCTTAGTATTGCCATTTGCGACCAAGAATTGCAATAGGGACTTATTTCATGCACATCTAGAACATAATTTGTTGCAGATTTCCCATTTTCATAAAAAATAACCATAATGTAAAGGTATATATGCACATTTACCTGAGATAATATATGGTTCTTGAACCTTACAAACATCTATCTTGCATTTTTAACAAATTCTTTTAAGCTCTGACTCAATTATTTCGCTTTGTAAATTAACCTGAACTATGTTAATCGCCATTATGCTAACAATGAATAGAAGAATTTAGAGAAGAAGAAGAGGAGGAGGTGGAAGAGGGGTATGAGTATGGGAAGAGAAGGGTGGCATGCACAGCGCGCGACACATCGCGGAGGAGGACGCAATGCGGCGTCCCATGTCACGAGGCCAAAGGTCACACGCCTTTTCGTGACTGAGCCGCACCCAAACAGGGCTGCCGAAAAGAGAATTCCAGGGTCACGTGTGGCCTCAAGCGAAGTGCATAATTATACTCTCATAAATGTATCTTTTCTAATTTCTCGGCTCTGCCTCTTCACACTTGTGGTATTTCAATATTCGTTGCCTAAGTGTTATCTAATTTTACTAACAATGACATAATTGATTTAATGCGATTGACTTGTATCGGATCAGAGTACTTCAAAGGGTTGTTGGATAATTCATACGATCTGTCCCGGTATTTATATATTTATTCCCGCGAACAGGACGTATAAAATAGAGGAAAATATTGTATTCGTCCAAAATACTTTTTGTAATATCTTCACAGTGTCACGAATATGGTGTAAGAGATACTTTATGAGATGATTTGATATAATTAATTGATGTACGTTCATAAGTATTAACAAAATTTTATCTCTCAATAACTCATGAACGCTTCATAATGTTTCTTTATTTGCTATCACCTACTACTAAGCAAAGGAAATTGCTGAATTACTCGCGAGGTAGATCTCTTGAGAACATGATTGATAAAATGATGAAGAGATGACATGGTATACATATATAAAATGTATACTCTATTCAGTCACAACACAAACATTCAGACAATTTAGGATAACTTGGAGTAAAAATTATAAGAACGCAATTTCTTATCAATAGTCATAATTTAATGCATCTCGAATGTCTGTCTAAACGTCCCTTTTCCAGCTAGCAAAGAGACTCAGTACTTGGAAGAGTGGAAGATTTTTTTACCTCAGTCTATACAGCTTTGACGCACTTCTTATCCCATCTGTAACTTGTTCTATATTCTTGATTCGAGTGATCATGGTGTATTTCTGAAAATGTAGGTTTTTTATTGCAATTCGTGAAGAATTCGTAAACTTTATCTCACTGATGTTACTTTTAATTGAATTGCATACGGCCTTGTCGGTTTTCGAATCGTTAATTGCAAATGGATGATTTAACTACTAAACCCAGTAGTCAATAATGTCTTCATTTCACTTTGTGGAAATGTCCTTATTCAGGGAGAGACGTCTGTCACGATGCTTTCACTTTTTGCGGGACGCATTTGTAATCACTTCTTAAGATTGCTATGAGAGTTTTCTAAATCGTTTATGATAACTTAAAATGGAGGTTTCGTCAGTGAAGGTAGTTATGAGACGTATTATTACGATGTAGGTAAATGCGAAGTAGATAGGAGATACGGAAATGAATTGTAAAGCTTACCAAGGAATAAGAATTAGTTTAGTTTTCTTCTGAAGTTTTTATCCTATGGGTATAGATGCAGTAGAGTAAAGCGAATGAGGGTATTTACTTTCGAAAGAAACGCAACATTAGTAATTGAGTTATCTTTTGTAAAATATCAAGTTTTCATTGTATTCAATATGGATGACTCGTGGCGTAGTGCATAGAGCATTTACCATCTACCTCTGGTGACTGTTGATCCAAGTAGAATTTGCAATAATGGGTAAATCGGGTTCACGGGTACTATCATTTCCCCTGCCTTTCGTTCCACTACAACATCACTAATCATCATTCACCCCTCACATCAGTCGCACATCATCCTTCTTATTCCCGACATTAAGACGCGGTCTGAGAACAAGCTGTGGTCGAGTACAACGACATACATGAATCTTCATGCAGTGCGACATTACAGTGTGCCTAAAGAGACACACTAGCGAATTCCTATAATGCAGAAGTAATTCTGACACATTTTCATCATCATTGTATTGTCTCGTGGAGTATTGATTCTTAGTCATTTTGAAGTAAGAATTTTCTTTTTGGTATCGAGAAAATTCTGGATTTATTTGCGGGGGGATTATTTGCGTAGTCCTGAAACAAAACTACGCGAACTGCTATTAAAGTTTGGGAAGCAGAAACATATATTACGCTTGATCGAATACATGAAGAAGGAATTTTTGTTTTTTCATTTTCCTTTAGCCTAATGGCTACCTTCTTTAAGTTGCATTGCAATACAACGTATTGTCTGGATCATGAAAATAATTAACTATGATGTTGCAGAGATACCTATTTATTCTGAAATCTCGTAATATTGCCAAAATTATGCCCTACTGTGCATTATCGAATACTCCTTAAATGTCAACAAATATGACGAGCCCTATTTCTTACTCAGTCTTTCTACCATTGTTGATAAGGCATATAATCCTTGGTTGATTTCCCTTTACGGAATCCGTATTGATTATCGATCCATTTCTCACTTTCAACAATCCTTGCTAATCTCTTTATAAGTAATTATTCCAGTATTTTACCCATGCACGGAAGTAAACTTATGACTCTATATGAACCATTTTCGCCAGGGTCTCTATCCCCACCTTTTCGAAACGCAAACTTTACTGATCTTCCACTGCCATGGAAATACCCCATTTTTAAAACAGTGATTACACATGGGTCATCCTTTACGAAAAGAATGGATGAAATTTTTTCCAATGAAAATTCAATGCATTTGCATATTTTTAAATAACAATCACGAAAATCCGTAATATTGTATTTCGGAAAATTAATTTTGAAAAAAGTAGCATTTTCCGTTTTTGAACTAAAAATATTCTACGTTTGACAAAAATAATATAATAATATGGTTGAAAACAATAGAAGAGAGTCTAAACTTTCCGTATAAAATGCCATAAATATCTTTGAGAGTACTTTTTAAGCATTTTACATTTGATGTTCATATAGGCTTGATTTATGTGAAAATAGACTTGGATTCACTCTTTGGTAAAAAATAACTAAAATATGAAATCAATGGGTATAAACCTCATTTTTCGACGTAATTAACTAGAAATTTTTTTTATGAAGTTTGCGATGGTCGACTTTTTTTTCGCCGATTATACAAAGAAGGACCCATATACATTTCTGAAGGTCTCTTTGTGCATTCGATATGTTTTTTTATCATCATATTGGTTATACCATCGTAGCGTGGACTTCCTTTGGTTCTTATTTCCTTCATTACCTCTGCAAGCTCTGCATCTGTTATTTCGTCAAGTTTGTCGTCCCCAACTGCCAAGGCATCCCATTTGTCATCTGCATCATTCCTCGGCAAAATCCTTTCAGTTCCTTTCTTGTATCAACCCAATTCATCGTATTTTTCTAGCCTCTATTAATACTATGTCATACTTGTCGTCTCTTAATCTTTTCTCTCGCTATTAGGTATGGAAGTCCCTATATATCCTACTGGAGGTTTTCTTCAAGGAACTTTTCCCACGTCTCCGTTTTACGTCCTTTTATCTTCCTTCTATATTCACGTAAATTTGTTCTATACTCCATCCGAGTAATATCTTCATTTTGTCCCTTTCTTCTCACATGAAACTTCCACCTCGCTTTGATCCGCTTCCACTTCAACGCATTTAATTCCTTATTCCACCATATATTTCCTCTTCCCCCTACGTGTCGTCCTCGAGGATCGTGTTTGTAAGCTGCGCGCAAAACACTTATGTGATAGTAATAAATGTACTCTTCTATATCTGCTAAAGTACAATTAGTTGACATCTCTTCCGGTTCTTTCCGAAAACCTCATCGTATTTTCAGCAAATTCCATCCAAGTTGAAGATCTTCCTTTTGTTGAAAGACACCAACCTCAAATTCAATCGCCAAATGGTCCAAAGTGATCCAGGACGTTTGTATCGTTTCTTCCACTTCTTGCATATCCTCACCACGAGTTATCTCGCAAAACAGACAATAATTTATCAATTTCCATTACTACCACTCTTCCTATCCTATTAGTCTCCTCTCTGTGCCAAAGCAAACTATTTGCCAATACCTCTCTGCCACTCTTGATCTCTTCTTGCAGATTTTTATCCAGGCGTCGAAGCCCACCATCTTTCATATAGATCAGCAAATCTGTATACACCTTTTCATCCTCTGTTGGTTCATTAGTTTTCATCTGCGTTTTTCGCGGATTTTTCCTCTGACTGATTCTTCTTTTTCCACCCCATAACACGCTGACATAGTCTGCCTGACTTTTCATTGTGACGTCCTTGTCTCTCATGTTAGCGCTTAACGTTAATATTTATTCCCAGGTCCATCTAATTAGAGCTATTCCCAGAGCATAACATATATTACACGTGGTACAGTGTCTATTCCACTCAATTTAAGAGTCTCGAAGTAATTAATGCTAAATGTTTTCTACCACACTGTTGTTTTAAATATTTTCAATATTAATGTTTAAAAATTCATAAAAAGCAGAACAGGGCAACGCCTTTTTAAAACATAGTATCACTTACGAGTCTTCATATACCACCGTCAAAAACACTGTGCGTGTGGACACCGAGTTCTAAGAGCATTTAAAATATTTACAACATTCTCAGTGATCCTTCGTAAAACAGCAACGCATCGATATGTAGGTGGTCATGTTCAAACCACTTGTATAATTTTAAAATACAGATTACTAGGCTCTGGCGACGAATTCACAAAGCAACATGCAGATAGCAGGTAATGTTCTTTTCTTGCTCTGCAAGTTTGGTTCAAATTGTTTCAGCAGCTTCGTCATTCTCCGTTATTGTATGTTGTTGTTATATGCAAACATTTGTTTGGTATTTCATATTAAATTGCCCAGTCCTACTTCTCCTCCTTGAAACGTTTTTCACACCATCAATTTATCTTCTAGTTCATGTTGGGCCTTAATATTATCTTACATAACAATAAATCATATTATGGACATCGTAACCATCAACACTTCAATTTTATGTGTGCTTCTAATCCTAGTCGGTCGTTCCTCCTTAAATTTTCACTACTCACACAAAATAAGCTTTCCTTTCTTCATGTTCTGGATTTAAACACGTAAAACATCGATAATCTCTCATTCACGTAATACGTAGAGGAGCATCTCTTCTACACGTCATAACTTATTCCTAACGTAAACAATGGAATATGGAATACTGTAACTTTCTGGCAAGCGGTTAGCTCCATCTTCGCTGTGTCCAGTGACTGTCCCGATTGAATATTATAGGGTATTTTACGAATAGCCAATACATCAATTGAGAAATTGAAAAAACTTAAAAATAGTCGATCCTGATATTTAGAAGAACAGTCATACAAATTATTTACAACCGCCAAAGAACTATATGTGTTGTTTACATATATTTTGGAGCTCATGCTTCAAAAAACATACGCCTCTACCAAACAACATACCTGCTCATATTGAGGGAAGGCTATTGGCGCTACCAGTGGCTGACACCTAACTATATACCTGACTATAGGGAAGAGTTTGAGAAACTTAGTATAAAATAAGAATAGCGGTACCAAATTTCTACAGGAGTTACAAGGAGCTACCAGAAGGACCCATATTAATTCTTGAGAACCTCGGACGGAAGGTATCAATGTTACAGGTGAACCACACGTGACAGGGAAACATGCTTTTTTTTTAAACGGCCATCTGTCCCAAACGACAAAAACAATTTGACTGAAAGAAAAGCTAAAAAATACTAGACTAAAAGGTCGACGAGACTAGTTAAGCAAAATTGGAATAAAATAATAAATATTTTTTTAATATCACGTAAAAATTAAACGAACAATAATTTTTATAGG
Source organism: Laupala kohalensis (assembly GCA_002313205.1). NCBI lineage: Eukaryota > Metazoa > Arthropoda > Insecta > Orthoptera > Trigonidiidae > Laupala > Laupala kohalensis. Next base: position 157,270 of record NNCF01136793.1, read on the forward strand.
TGATGGAAGGAGCATTGAGAGATAAAGTATATAGAAGGACATAATACTTTACATAATATCCACACCGTCACCCAAAATACAGAGAACTTATAAATAAATGTAGTATAAATAAATAGTATGAACGACAAAAATGAGACAGCAACCCCTCGAAACAGTAGCAATCCTAGCAATCACAACACCTCCAAAAACGAGGTTGATACGATTGTGACATGTACCCGACGATACAAGAAAGTAGAAGTAGGAGAAAAGATGAATATAAAATATATACGATGAGTTACTAGTGGCTTTTGATGACAAGAAATTTAAGAGATTGTCAGGGAAATACCAACAGAAAATAAAAGACGGAATTAAAGAGGTTTGGAAACAGAGAAATTGAACAAAGATAAGAAGAACTTTGAAGGGAAAATAATGAGTAAATTAGAGAAAATAAGGACAGCAGAGGGATACTTGGGTAGTTTATGAAGGAAACAGGATATGATACAGATGCAGGTACAATATTTAACACAAACAATGCAAATAAGAAAAGAAATGGTGGCGAAAATAGTTGATGAATGTAGGGAACTACCATCCCATGATGAAAGGGAAGAAGGAGGTTGTTCATATGCATAGGTAGTATGGAGGAATAAGAAATGAGAAAAATAATTAGAGTAGGGAGAAAAGATGAAACAGATTCAGTTAATATAGTACAAACTCTTCATGAAGCTTTGCAGAAGGGTAAAGGAAAAGTTAATATTGAATACCGTTGATGAAGAAGAGATAACAAGAACAATAATACGTATTGAGGAGTGTGAAATGAGTAGGAAAGTAGGACAAATAATAGGTCAGCAAAGGAAACTACAAACGGAAGAGGGACGACATGTATTACCCAAGAAAATAGTTTATAATGTAGAAGAAAAAGATGAAAATTAATTTGTGAATAGAACAAGGGAACAGAATGGGAGGAAACAAGAAGATATAGTGCGGGTGATAAAGAAGATTGGATGTAAGGAGTGGCGATCAAAGCACTCGGTGTTTAGGTTTAAAGGAAAGTTATACAAGAAGACAATAGATAAGGGAAAATATGTGCAGGGTATAAGGCGTATAGGACTTTGGAATACATTAAACCTCTACGACGTTATCTCTGTCATCGTTACGGACATTCAGCTAAATTTTGAAAGGATGGGTAATAATATTGCGGAATAGTTGGCCATCAACACCAAGAATGCAAGGAAGATAAATCATACCCAACATGTATCAATTGCAAACGGAAAAATAGGCCGCATGAGCATAGTGTTAGAAGTTCTACTAGTGACGAATACAAAATAATAATTGGAATAATTCGAATACATACACAGTATAACGCTAAGAATACTACAAAGGAATTTGCAAGGAGGTATACTAGGGACAATGGAAATGATAAAATTTATAGAAAACAATAAAATTGATATTAGTGTATTTCAGGAACCGTATTTAAAGAGTGGACATCTCATACATATTCCACTTAGAATAAGAAAAATTTATAAAACAAGAATAAAATCAGCTATTCTGATTAGTAATCAAATTTTGAAATTATGGAGATAAAGGAACATACAACGAGATATTTACAGTTATTACATGTAGCTACATAAACATCAACATAATGATTTTAAATGTATATGTATGACATGAAACAATACGAACAACAATTTTCAAAAAGATTAAATATATTTTAGAAAAAATTCGTGGAGAAGAAATCTATTTATGTGGGGATTACAATGGTAGATCGTTATTGTGGGGGATAAAACAACAAATGAAAGTGGAAGAAAGATCATTGAAAATGATTTAAGCATAATCAATATTTTTGGAATACCGACTGTACAGACATTTTTTAAATATCTAACCTTAAGACAAGTGACCAATATTCTGGACTCTATGCTGTTTGTGCCAATTGAGTAACATATCTCGATTTGGGTTTCTATGAACTTTATTCCCGCCAGAACAGCGCCAAAGAAGCTATTATGACGAGTAACATGAACAATCAATACACGGTCGGCCTGTGACGTCACGCAGTCGACATATCCAGTTAACCAGAGTTAGCTATGCGAATCCTTCGCCGCTACGAGGTAGCCTCCGACCAGCGACCGCTCTCACTTGCTGCAACTCACACGACGTGTCATCACATCAATTCTCATTTGGCGCCAGCGCGCGAGCAGCGCGCTTCTCTTAAGCAAGCTCCGGCATGTGGACACTCGCTCACGTGCCACAACTCATGCGTGCAGAAATCATCATTATATCGTCACTTCTTAAAACGTTATTAACTGGCCATATGCCACAACTTCTCCGGTCAGATATCCTAACCGCGCATGCATTACCGGTCCTCGAGTTTACCTTGACCGTAACAACATGTAACCGGCCCACGAGACAACTTTTCGGTCAAATCGCTCCACACACCAGTGTATAGTTGGCCGCGAACTGCACTCTAGTCGTTCAACTCAAAATCATCAACCCATCCCACATTCAAAACAGATTATGGAACGTCCATTATAAACGTGACTTTACAAACACGAACAAGGAAGACAACATCAACACATGGCAAATACATAAGGCTATAACGAGTAACAATGAGACAATAACCTTCCATATAGAGAGAATAGACAGAACAAAAGACGAGTTAAACACGAAGATAAATTATAGAAAAAAAGATTAGGAGACATACACAATCACAAAATGAAGAGAAGAAATATCCAATTAAACAAGGGAATTTAAATGTTCATGAAAGAATAGAACAGCAGCAATTGAGTATGTTAGAGGAAGTACAGAAATATTGTAGGAAACGAAAAGACGGACATAGATGTATGGTGGGATAAAAACGATAAGAAGCTAGACGGAAACGGAATAGACTACGACGACAACACAAGAAAAACAACTCAGGAACAGAAATGTATGAGATTGGCAAAGAACAGTACAGAATATTCTTGAAAACATAAATAAAGGAAAAGAAAAACGAAGAATGGACTAAGTTTGTTTCAGTCAGCATGGCCACAAGTGTGTAGGGACTGCCTTATATAGTAGAAAGGGAAAAATTGGAAAGTGGGGTTGTATGGGGAAACACAAAATCAGAGATGGGACTAACAACTGGGTGGAAAAACACAGGTATACTAATGATGACAGAAATTTTCCAAGGAAAGGAAATAGGGATAATATTTAAGTGACACTACGTATATGAAGAGATACAAGACAAAGAGACAATTACAACAGGTGTAAGAATTATGTGAAAAGAAAGGTCAAACAAAAGTCCTGGATTTGACCACATAACACCAGAAATGATAAAACTATTATATAAAATATATGAAGACGAACTACTGAATGTTTACAGAACATGTTATGCATTAAATTGTTTCCCTCGATCGTGGACGTTTGCTGAGTTATAATTGTTCAAAAAACCTGGCAATCGTGACTCACAAGGGAGTTAATCTTATCGACCTATAATTCTACTTCCGGTGTTAGGCAAATTTATGAATAAGATAATAAGACAAAGGTTAGAACAAGAGTTAAAAAATAAAGTTATAACAGTTAATAACAATATATAAAGGGGTGTTGCTATCACAAAGTACGTACTGCTGTACCGCTTGGTACGAAAGATGAAAATTAGTTTACATGTCTCGACGACTTACAAGTTTACAAAGAAAATGTTTTATTTATTGGAGTGGCGCATATACAAGTACATCAACAAAAGTTTTACATTCCTCAGATACAATCTGAAGAATAGAAGAATACAGGAGAAATTCTAGTTGGGGAAGAACAGATACAACAAAATACTCATGGATAAAAAGGAAAAAAAGAGAGTACTTGTGCAATGTTGGCAAATGCGTTGGAACAAGGTAATAGAAGGCAGACTTACATATAAATTAATACCTAACGTAACATACGGATATAAGAATAAAAAATGGTTCCAACGAACACCTACAATGATGGAAGTATTAACCGGTCACGGTGATTTCAATGCGAATTGGTATAGGTTAGGACTAACAGATTCAAAACTTTGCACATGACATGAAGAAATAGACACTGTGGACCACGTAATATACAACTGCAAAATACTCAGCCCTGTACGAGCTACTTGGATTCGAGAAATAAGCAAGAAATGGAATATTTAGTGATGATAGATGGGACGAATACATTGCAACGGAGGCGAGGTAGAAAATATTTGAGAAATATCATACGGATATAATGTTAATACGCAAAAACTAATAAGACAAAATTTAGGTACTGGACAGTTCGCAGAGGATGATACAAAATTATAAAGAAAAATAAGAGATAAATGAAATTTTTATGAAGAAATAAAAAAATGAGATTATGACGAGGAGGAAAAATCTGTAAATTTACCCAGGTAGTAGCATGCTTACCCGACAAAGTGGGATTTAACTAAGAAAAATGAAAAAATTAGTAGAATTCTTTTAATCACTCGAAATTCTTCCCATATAGATTCCAGTAATATGGTGAACCCGTCAAAGGTGACAGCGCTATGACACAAACCTCCTCCAGATCATCGTTGTATCTGAATCAGATCATCGTTGTACCCAGATACTGAAACCCATATTGCAAAGTGCCACCAGAAAAAGTACAAATTTAGATATACTGATTTACATTGTGTTGCGGACGAAACAAGACGTCATTTGTAATACACACTTACTGCAAAAAACTTTAAGCATCTTGTACTCTGATGTCGATGAAATTTCGTACACGTGCATACAATCGGTGGGTTTGTAAATGATTTGCTACGATCCATGACGACTGGCACGTCCTCCAGAGTGCATTAGTGTGATCACCATGTGACTGTGTATTTACTCGAATAGGATATATAAAGGGAATGCGCAGCGTCACATGGGTAGTGAGCACTGTGGAGGAACTTGAATAATGCCGCGTGCTCGTGTGAGACAAAGTTACCAGCACTTCACACATTTTGAAAGGGACCTCATTTTGAGACTAGAAGTGGCCGGGCTAGGGACCAGATGGTCCCTAGGAGTCTCCTCTCATCCCAGTTTAAATAGACAACAGTAAATTCTTTGAATTTAAATGGCAAATTGCAAATTTCCCTCCTACTTTTATTTCCTTCATCTAACGGACGGCCAACGTAATCCGAAGAGAGAAGACTCGGATCATTCTCTACGTGGCTGAGGAAGGTTGGATGCCGGAACGGTTCAGTCAAATTTGCGTGTGATTTTCATGTATTTTTCTTTCTATTTCTCATTAAATTTAAGACTCATTTTTATTATATTTTAATTTAATAAGAATTCTCATTAAATTTAATAAAATAAATTCTCATTAAATTTTAATTTATAGAAGATAATAGTGTCTCTTTATTTCCAAAACGATTACATATAACGTTTAAAGTTACTGACATATTGGACGAAATGGTTTCGGAATTCGCCTTCTTTAAACACTTGGATAATCTACTAGTACAAGAGGGAGAAAAAGAATGGCGAATGCAAAAGGACAAGTAATAGAGGCGGAGAGAGGAAACATACATTAACAAAGAAGAGTGGAGGGTGACAAATGAGGAGGGATAAAAGAACAAAAGGACGTTCAAATTATTAATACATTCAAAATGTAGAATATAAGAGGAAAAACAAGAAATAGTTTCACTGGGGATGCACCTTTCTACGTACGACAGGACATTGAAATCTTCGCAACTATCTGAAGAAAAGAGGCGACTGAAGACGTTATGTGATTATTGGCAGGAAAATACTGGGGAATCAATTGTGATATGCTATTTATACTGACAAGAAAGGGCAAACTTTATTATAAGATTGAAAAAATTGATATGGCCAATAATTGGACAAAAGGAAATTGAATAAAAGCGAGAAAACGTTTAGAATTTTTGAAGTATTTACTAACAGAATTGAATAATACGAGGTGCAAGAAAGTGTAAATTGTGAACAAAGAGGGATATGTGGAAATTATTCCATGAGTGATAAAATATGGGAGACGTTAAGATAACAACAAGATGGATATGAACATAGAGCAGATAAATATACCGAGTAATAAAAAGAAACGTGGAAGTTGTTGGAATAGATGAAGACCAGTAAAATAGATGTATGATTGATATGAACCACTTGTGACTCATGGAAGAGTAAGGCCATTCCTTTAAGATGCCAAGTCCTTTATAAAGACAATGGAAAAGTAGCTACAATATTAGAGAATATGTGAATGGATGTCTTACGAATATGAACGTGTTGTAGTAAATATGGAAGTGTAATGTTGTAGAAAATGGACTTTTTTATCTATTTGAAACGAAAAGATACACAAATAAGATGCAGTGACTTGATTTTATTACGTGAACAGAGGCTTCGTCTCGCTTCATTGTCTCGCAATACAAATTTCTCTTTCCTCATTTTTATTTTTCTCTTATTATTTCCCTACGCGCATCTTACCCGATGTGTGGCGTTTCCCATCCCTGCCATCGAGGAGGCGTCCTCTTTACCTATTATCCGCTATCTCTCTCAAAGTCACAATTTTTCCAACATATCTTTCAAAGATATCATATTTTGGTTTGTTTTCTATTCAATGCTTTCTATCTTCTAAATTAATAACATCCAGAAACTTATATTCTTTATGGTACTCCCCTCTTTCTTAACTATGATCTCGGAAGTCCCATAACATGGGCGTTGGGATTTCTATTCCTCCCCCCCAAAAAAAACTACACCGGTCTGTCTATTCGTTGTATTCGATGTAAGTAGTTCATGTTGTTTCCATGCCCTGCCAGGAATTGTAATATTTATTTCGTTGGCTAAAACCATCATTTTTTTTCGCGTATGTTACGTCTGGTATGTACTTTTGGGTCGCCCTACCCTTGTCATTCGAATCCCAACGTGTATGCCAACCTTTTAAGAGAGTAGTCACAATTTTCCTTTTTGCACATACGTCTGTGGCCTTCACTTTTTCCCCTTGTGCATGTATTACCACATCTCTTTTCTATATATATATATATATATATATATGTCTTTCAATTTTTTATGTATAGGTCTATTAGCATAATTACTGTCAGTACATTCATTGTCTCTGTTGCCTCATTTTTGTAGTATCTCAATATTTGTTGTAGATTCTGTCGCTCTATTGCTCTTAAGTTTTTCTCACATGCTGTATTTATTACTCTCTGTTCCCACATTACTTGACCATACACTATTATCGGTCTTATCGCTCATGTATAACGTTTGTAAATTGCTCCTTGTTATTCTGTAATGTATCACAAATCGCATTATGCTAAAAAATATCTTTTGTACTCTGCTTTCTGTGTATGCTCAATGTTCCTAAAATTTCAACATATTATCAATTATTAATCCTGAATATTTTATTGAATTAACTTTTTGCATTTTGTCCCATTTAGTTCCATCGTAAAATTTCGCTTACTTCCCTTATTTTTCCAAACTATAATGATTTGGTTTTCCCTTAACAATGTGAATTCTTCCGTTGCACATTTTTTGACACATGTTTAGCGCATTTTGTGTTTCCTCTTGCAATTTTTCTCTTGAATGCATTTCAACCACAAGACCAGGTCATCTGCATAAGCTACCGATGTTATTCTCTCTCTTTCTAGTTCCCATATTATCGGATCTAATAATATTCTATAATATTGCTCCGCTTGTTGAACCCTGTGGGCACCCTATTGTCACCTGTTGCAATATTCTTTTATTTACGTACTCTTTTGTCACATACCGATCGCTGAAATAATATATATATATATATATATCTTATGTATATTATAAATATATATGTAGTTTTGAACTTTTTTAGCTTTCATTTTTTCTATTAAATCCTTCCATTGAGCATGATTAAATGCGCCCTCGACATCTATAGAGAGACACGCACAATATTTAGTATTTCGTTCAGTTATGTGCTTCATTAGCTTTCTTTGAGCATCACTTGTGTTTTTTCCTGGTACGTACGCTACTGATAACAAAAAAGAACACATTTATTTTTCTAAGTCCTACGGTCTGAGCAGTTTTGGATTTGTTAAGTTTGCAACGCCTCTCTCTTCCTTCTTCCCCTTCGAGTGGGGAAGTTTCGTTCGCGCAACCGTAGGTCTGTTTGAAACGGCTCCCATATTTGGAAGACATCGTACGGCGGGTAAATCGTAACGAGATAAAATGTTTCATTACACCGCTATAAAAGAAAAATTTTGATTATACATATTGTGGTCTTCTATAACAAAAATATTCTGTATATTCTTGACTTCAAGAAACTTTACCATTCTCTATATTTAAACGACATCTCGAGATTCGTTGTCTCACAAGGGCTTCATATGCAATGTAAAAGATATTAGAGTTTCTGTAAAAAACGTTTGCGTAATACTGTGATAAAATATAGTATTTAACAGAATTTGAGTATAATAGCAAGATATCGTTTGGGATTGGTCTAATTCGAATCACAAATTACTTATAAATATTCCTATAATTTCTTATATTTATACAGTGAAGTAAAGAAATCAAATCTCCTTGGCTGCAAGTGATGTGTATTGTCGAAAGTAATTTCACATAATTTGCGATTCTCTTAAGTTTTTCATATATGTGAATAGAAATTAAATAAATATAGAAAACGTTTGTCTAAAATATGAACTAATAACACAAAAGTTTAATTCTCGAGTTATAAATAGTATAAAACTACATAAGGAACAAATAAATTACATCTTCTAGTGACATATTTATCCACGATACAACTATTTGGTAGTAATCGTGCAACCTAAAAAAATAATCATATATGAATAATATGAAAACCTCGTTTCAGATATGAATTTTTAAAAAAGACAAATCCCTTTTATTTATTCCAATCAAATTGAAATGTATTAACTCATATTAATATCGTAGGTTCTTTTATTTTTTCATTCCTACTTCTTTCACTCTGTCATTCGTTCCTTCTTTCCTTTCTTCTTTTCACTTCTTTCTTTGTCTTTTTACTTTCTTTCTTTCTCTTTCTTTCTTTCTTTTTCTCTCTTTCTCTTTTTCTTTCTTCCTACCGTTCTTGCTATCATTCTTTCTTTATCTTTCTTCCTATTTCTTTCTTCCTTTCTCTTTCTTTCTTTTTCTATATTTCGCTTTCTTTCTTTCTCTTTCTTCCTTTCTGCTTCTCTCTCTTTTTCTTAGATGTATTGCTTCTCGTCTTCCAAATATGGGAGCCGTTTCAAACAGACCTACGGTTGCGCGAACGAAACTTCCCCACTCGAAGGGGAAGAAGGAAGAGAGAGGCGTTGCAAACTTAACAAATCCAAAACTGCTCAGAGCGTGGGACTTAGAAAAATAAATAGGCCCTTTTTTGTTATCAGTAGTGTACAAATCCATATTGTCGTATATTCATCTCTTCTTTGTCGTAGATGTATTGCTGGAGAATTTTTGTTAATATTTTATCTAAGCTCTTCCCATATGTTGAAATTAATGATATTGGTCGTTAATAACTATTTTTGTCTTTTGGTCTATCCTTTCCCTTTAGAAACAAGCTTACTTTACTTATTTTCCAATCTCTTGGAAAATAAGATTTTTTTTACATTTTTTGGCTCGGCAACGTCAAGGTTTCTTTTGTACATTTCTCGAAAATATCACACAGGTGTTTTAATAACACATGTCTTGTTCCTCCGGTCATTTCATGGAATATTTGGTCGTATCCAGATGTCTCATTTTTCATTTTTTGGAATTATATCTCCTATCTCTTTTTCCGTTTTCTTGTCTTTTGTAGTTATCTCTTCATATTCCCATTCATTCTGTTGTCCTATTGGGTATACATCTGTGAGTAATTTTTCCGTTGTTTCCAGTCATATATGCTCATCCCGTATTGCTAGTGTCATCCACATTCCCTTTCTTTTTACCGTATTTTTGCTTAAAACGTATGGTTTACTCCACATCGACTTTTCAAAGCACCTTTCTATGTAATCTTCCCAATTTCGTCTTTTGTCTGCGTTATTTCCTTCTTGTATCTCTGTTTAGGTCTCTGGTATATTCCCAACTTTTCTTTTATATTTTCTTCTCTCCTTTTCCCCCCTTATAACATATGGCGTGTCCGATTTACTTCTTTCTTTAATTTTGTTAGGATTTTTGTCTATCATGTGACTGTTCTTTTTCTTTGTACATTTTTTCATGTCTTCAATAACTCTATCTGAAGTATATCTATTTGCTATTATCTATTGTCCGATAGTGTTTTTCATTGTTTATTTTATTCGTTTCAATTTCTCCCAGTCGATTCTTAAACTTATTGTTTCCTTTGGATAAGCTGTCTACTACTTTACTCTTATATCGCCATTCCTTTATGATCACTCTGTAATCATTCCAGTACTGTCCAAGTTTTAATTTCCACCTTTTTTCAACTATTACTTATTGTGAAGTCTTTAAATGATGTGCCCTGTTCTCCATGAAATGTCATTTTCCCATACTCATTATATACTATTTGTCTATTCTCCATAATAAACTGTTCTAGTCGTCGTGTTGTGCGTTTATCTCCTAATAGCTTTGTTCGTGCATTCGCATACATATGAGGATATCTTTTATTCGTTTTTATTATTCGTTCAATTTTTTCTAGGTCCGCATCTAATTCTTTTGCAAATTGATTATAGTAGTTTATTACCAATAGTTCCACTCCTTTTTTGTTAAACGAAATTACTTGCCAATGTGTAACTGTGTACTGATTTTGCACTAACACCTCTTACTGTCTCGCAATCACCAATGCGTTCCGTGGTTTTTTAGTACTAACTATTCTCCATGATATCGGTCTATACGGTATTTGTCGATCTTTATTTTATATTTCCTTGGAAACACCCCAAATCAAAATTGTCTCTCATATAGTTTCCCATTTCCGTTACCGCTAGTTCACCTCTCTGTATGTTCTGTTGTAATATTCTAACCATATTTTGTTGTTTACTGCACATATTTCTTCGCTATTTTGTATTCTGGGCACTCTCAACTTACTGTATTGTGGTCACTACGCAGTCCCTTTCTGTTGCAATTTACGTAAACGTTTTTTCCTTTCTGTCTCATGACTGATACTGTTGCCCTTCTGTACTGCAGTGTCCGCATATGTTTTTTTCTTTTTACATACTGCTATTATATGGCCATACCGCTGGCAATGAGAGCATCGTACAAAAAATAACGTAATTCTCAAACATGGTCAAATTTTGGTCGATTTCACATGGACGACCTGTAGGTCCTTTGATCAAAATTGATAGGATGATCGCTTTCTAATTCCAGATAAATAAATTAGATTGTAGTCTTTTACGTTGTAATACGTACTTTGTAACTGCTTTTGTGACTATACTTATTGTTATATGAAGAGAATTATCACAATATTTGTATCTTGTTCAGGTTTTCTTACATTTATGTAGACTTTCTCAAGTTAAAGAAGGATCTAAAATCTTATAACTAGTTTAAAAAAATTGCGTTTGCAACTAGAGTAGAGATTATTTAAAATTTTTATTTCATTGAAAAATGATACAAAAATAGTTTTATATTTCTTGTACGTGTGTTTGTCATATAAGAGATAAAACTATGGCGTTGAACATTTTGGTTTCAATTTTTGTATAAAAGATAGTCAGGTTTTTTTGTTCTGTAGTAACTTTTTGACTTTCAAACCTAGTTGTACAACTTCTTTTTTTATTATTTTTATGACATCCTTTACGGAGCATGTATACATATTACAATCTTAGACTCAGTAGTTTAAATAAGTAATCATTATGAATCATGAAATAAAGTAACGTTTGTTAATACCTAAATCATAATTCAAGGTCTAACTATTAAATAGATAATATAGTGTACACGCTCAATTTGTGATTAAAACACAATTCTGAAAAAGAGAAAAAAAGTATTATTTTTAAACATATTTACACACAAGAGGGAAAGCTTGAAAAGAAACATTTGAAAAATTGAATATAAAATTAATTTATTGAATTGTCCTCATAACATATTGTCCTGGTGTTTCGTTTAAGGCGTCCTAAGTCAAATCCTATGCAAGAAGCTATATAGCTTTGGTGTTCACATGTTGGGATAAGTTCTTCTGGTGACGCTGTCCTTAATGATTTCATGCGTGAACCTTATTTTCAGGTCATGGTGCAGACCACATCTCCAAAGTTGTGCTCCGTACGCCCAGATTTAACGGAGAACCTTTTCATACAACAATATTTAGTTGTTTAGAGATAGCTAATTGTGAGTTACTTCTAATTAACCAATATATTTATCGCACTTTCAATCGTATCTGTTTAGTTATTTTTGAGAACACTGTGTTTCCACGGTAGACTTCCATCAAGATGCATACCCAAATACTTCACGGAATCGGCATGTCGTACTTGCTGACCATATAAATAAATCGTTGATCATGTTTTCAGCCTCCATATTGCGAAAATAAGAATATTTTGTGTCTAGGCCAAGTAAAAAAATTTTTTTGTTATGCCAACGTTTCGAAATATTTTATATCTTCTTCAGGACTAACAATTGTAAAACATGATTACTCTGTTCATATCATCCCATACCAATCACAACACCAATCCTGCACACATCCTCCTCAAAAACACACAACCATATCAGTACATTTCTGCACATCTACACACAACTTTCTGACCAGGAAGCAATACAATACTTAAGAAGCAATACTAGTCATATAGACAAACATGATATTAGACGTTTACATGGCTCAAGGAAAATATGATATGAGAGGCTTTCTGCTTATTTAGTTTAATTTTTCACTCCTGTATCCATCTTGACACTGAATCATGAGCCCGCTTAAGATTAACGGTAGCTTCAGCTTGATATGCACTTAACATACAATACGGCTGTGTCATCAGCAAAGGTCGCTATTGCCGTTTTATTATCTGTAGGTATATCAGCCGTACAGAGTGGATAGAGTAAGGGTCCGAGGACACTACCTTGAAGAATGCTTGCAAATATTAGGTAAACAGCTGATTTATAATCTTTGTGAATCACCCTAAGTTTTCTTTAACAACTTCAAGAGGTGATATGTGCTTGATTTGTAGATTTTCTTCATACACATGAGAATCTTCAACACTAGACTGAATGTCGTGAATTCGAAACGTCGAGTAAACTGTTCTGCTTTTATAATTCAATAATTAAATGTTATGCCGAAATCGTGTGTTTTAAAGCGCTAATGGTGCTGGCTAAGCGAGCGAAAAAGCTTTTTGCTTTTAAAATATTGGCAGAGTAGACAATACAACTTTATTATTTAATTATAATTAGAACGTTCTCGATCAACACATCACCTATAATCATTCTGTTTTCTGCTTTTTCTTCGTCTCGACGTATCCATTCTCCTTGTTCATCTTTAAAAGGAGGAATTCGAGTGATTGGACATTTGAGTCTTCGAGTAGTCCACAGGAAATAGTCTGTATCTGCATCGGCAGAGAGATTTTCAATATATTCTTCAAAATGTTTCTGTTTTATTTTCAACTAGCTGGTTACCCGTCGTTGCACGGATTTTTTTTATTCCTTAGACCAACGAAACCTCTCGCCGGGAATCGCGCAGTAGTCCAGTCACCCTGTAATTAAAATTTGGGTTACCTAGAAAACGGTCAGAAGTTAATGATCTTTTAATAAGTTGTATATGGGTATTCTATGGTGTAGAATTCAAGTTTTCCAATTCTAGAACACTGTGCTAACTTCAGGACAGCCAAGACACCTCAAAACTTTCGGACTTTTTTTCAGATTTTTGCGGAAAACGCATAAACAATGCGTTCTAGTCGAAAACATTCCATAACAAAAGTTAAAGAATATTAAATTTCTTAGTTGCACTGGTTAAACGTGTTTTAAAAATAAAAACGTACTGAGATATAGCGCTTCAAATTTCGCCAAAACTTTGAAAATATCAAAAAACTGTAAACAATGCTGGTTTTTTTCAGTAACTTTCATCTTTCAACATGTTTATGTGGTAATATATAACCCATAGTCCATACTAGTAGTCTATATAGTAGTAATGGTGTTTCTCAATTGATTAATTGAACAATAGTCCCCGTCCCCCAGGACGGGTCTGTCGAGGGTCATTTCACATCAAATCATCCAGCGATGTAACCCACCCATCACAGACTTTAATTCAATTTTAAGTGATTATTTTATCTAGATAAATTAGGTGATTTCCAAACTTTGATACGATTTCGTTCATTAATTGTCGAGATATTAATTTTTAAAGTTATAGAGGCTTCCACCTCTATAACTTTGGGTGCGAGGTAACTATAACATGGGTGCAAGGATTACGACTATGGCAGGGAGTGGATAGAAAGAGCTATTTTGTATGGTTTACGCTAAAAACAGTGTTGATAAGATCCTGTCTGGACATGCATATGCCAGGGATGTTGGAACGCACACCCTCACTCATTCTTATTAAATTATTGAACCGCTGGATTTGACACTGGAAGAAGTATCTGCGCTGGATGATAAAGTTATTTAATCTCCTGAAAGATCAATTATTCTGAGGGCACACGATGGTCCGTGCAGTGACTGAAATTCTCAGTTATGCTGAAGAAAATTGAGAATAGTAACCCAATAGCTACGCTCTGGATTCAATACTTCCGTATGTGTACCCTAATAAAAAGTTTTATTTAAGCTGAACGCATGGGGGATAAAAATCTTCATCGCGAGTGTGTCGGAGATTATGAAGCAGGTCATTTGAATTATGCCAAGAGTGCACACCTTGAAGGATAAAATGGATCCTGATGAATAACACAATTTCACTACTGGAGGCTACTTCATTATCCGTCGAACTGTTAAATTCTAGTCTGGTGTGTGGTCGGACATGACCATAGATCAGGTTCTAATGCGAGCGATGAGAATTATGGTGGGCTGACTCGTGGACTCGTGTCGTCTAACTGACAGTGTACTTTCTCTATGAATTGTTGGCATGCCGTGTTTCCAACAAATCTGTGAAAATAGAGATGTTCCCCGAAGTACGTTCAGGAACATCTAAACAACATGTAGATATGTGGCCTTTCTTTGTAACCAGGGATAAAGGTGATATTGAGAAGTTGAGTGGTTGGTTAGCTGAACTTCCATCAATCCTTGAAATTGAGGATCTTGTGTAACTCAGTAAAGAAGCTATTGCTCATGAAGGGGTGAACTGTCACTCTGCTCGAGGAATCGGCAACAGCTGCATGACGAAAATGGTAGAAGAAAATTTTGAAGAAGTAAAGTTGAAACGAAAGATTAAGATGTTAACTCTAGCCTCCGTTTCTAGTTTTCCGAACATTGAAAACTAAAATTACAGTCGACTCCTTTACTCTCTTTCAACGAGTTTGAATTACCAAATAGAATGAGGGTGACCTCAAGGAATAATTCACATTCGATCTTGCACCTTTCCCCATGTACCTGTTTTATGAGGAAGGTATGAGCAAGGGCAAAATGTCAACGTTATACGAAACATTCACTCGTCATTATTCAAGTTTTCAGCAAAAATTTGAAAAAAGTTCGAAAATTTCGAGGTTCTTTGGCTGCCCTAAAGTTAGAACAGTGTTCTCGAATTGGAAAACTTGGTATCTACACTACAGAATACCCACATACAACTTATTAAAATATCATTAACTTCGGACATTTTTCCAGGTTAAATGTACCTGGTGACTGGACTACAGGTCGAATTTTCGCTTCCGAGGCAAGACACAACGTGCACAGTGAGACTACTCTCTTCCGATACAACTCTTTTAAAATCTAAATTTTTTGTCCAAATTTTACGATTTAAAGATGTTTTTAATCTTTGTTAAATGCTCAAAACAAAACTGTCTACTTAACTTGATGATCGATATTCTCCTTCTTAAATTATTCTCTTAAATTGAAATGTTTTATCATGCCTTTCTTAATAAGTGTTTTTCGATAAAGTAGGTAAATCTTTGTAGATAGACATATACTGTCGCGCACTTTTTTGTAGAACTCTTTGAGACGAACAATATTTCCATTCATAGTTGTCACCTATCTCTAACCGTTTAGGCGGCGTAGTGTGAATACTTCTCTTTTTTTCCGATATCATCGACATTTACGATTAAAATCATATTCTATCTTTCTTTTTACGGATTTTAAAAATAAAAATTATTCTATGTTCATCTTGGACTTCTAAACTATCTTTATGCCAAAGCAGTTTAGTCGTGATTAAGTAACAAACAGACAGACTCCCTTTCGCTTTACGCATTTATAAGATGGGACCAGCACTCTGAGTCAAATCATCGCACTATCAAATATAATTGCAATGATTTCATTTAAATGGCCGGTGAGGTATGCTTATCAACTTGAAATCACAATAAGTACATGTTACTCTTTATATTTACGCCGATTTAAGATATTTTAGTGATTTAATTCTCCATACGTTAGTACTACCTTAAGTATGGATTTTACGATTTAATTGTTACTGATACTATTCAAATCCTTCTTATCATCTGTATGTCGTGACTGATGCCATATGCGATTTTCCCTTCTTCTTTCCTTTATCGCTTCTCTCACTTCCAAGAGATAACTGGTGAGATGAGTCTGAGAACGTCGGCAGCTTGTTGTTGAGCAGTTTGCTAGTTGATAAGTTTGCTAGTTGAACAGTTTGCACGATATTTTTTGAAGCCTTCAACCTGCAGATTTACTTTACTGGGTGTTTAGGCTTAATTTTCAGATAAACTTGTTGGTCCAGGTCCTCCCTAAATGTATCTCAATCTGTGAATTTGCTAGCGAGAAAGAACTTTGTTTTATTGGTACAGAATAGCTAACAAAACTGTAATACAATCTGAAGTAAGATCATCAATATTTTCTACTTTCAGGTAACTATTTGGTACTCTCTTCGTGATAAAGAAGACAATCAAGTCTGGAATCTTGTTGCGATCCGTTGGTCAGTATGATGGTATTTCTTACGAATGAAAGTCACCAGAATATTTATTAATCTTGTTTGGAAAAAAGTAATGCATATTGTTTTTGATGACGACTGCAGACCCAGCAAGTGCTCTTCTACTTGGATGGGTTATATGATGCATTGTAAACCCTGAGATTTTGAAATTTTCAGTGCTCGTAGAATGAGTTTCAGTGGTTAGATATATCTAAGTTACAAGCAACGTCTCAAGCTCACTGCAACGAAGTTTAAGTCAGTTGGCATTCCATGTAATAATTCTGAGAGGAATAAATACCATTATTTATTTGCACTATAAGCAGTGTTTAGGGATATATTGCTAATTCCTTTTTCAATATTATCTAATATGAGATCAATATTGATTAACGTATCCTATATCCCCATACATCCTGAATACTTGTCACGTTATTTTTACATTTGGATTTATTTTTACATTTAACTCCTTTTTTTCTGAAAGCACCCTCATATGCTGTTCAGATTGTTTGCTTGCTACCTCCGAGAAAGTTTTATCTTAGGTGATTCCCTCAGCAGGTATCAAAGGTTTTGATGAATGCTTCTGCCTCCCGGTTGTTCTTGGTTTGTGTAAAGATGCTGGCATATATTTATAAATAGCACAACATTCCGAGACGGCTGTGTTCTCTCCTTTACAGTTTGCACATCTGTATGGTATTTTCTTAGATTTCTCGCATTCTGATGTACGATGGCTTTGTTCACATTTTACACACTTTTCTTTTTCTCGCACAATAGTTATGTGTATGTCCAAAATCTTCACATCTCTTGCACCGCCATATCTCTCTTTTCATTCGAGGAGGTTCGATTATAATTTAACAATGAAGTATTTCAGAAATGTCATAAATTTCTTCTAATTGGGTTTAAGAGCTAGAACTACACAAATGGCAAAGCAATTTTGGTTTGCATTCCGTTAACATTCTTATTAATTATGATATTTGCCACACTCATGGCTTCATGATCAAAACTCAATAGTTTTTCTTTAATATCATCTTCATTTGTCGTAGGATGAACTCTTCTTACAACAACTTTGTATGGTTTTGTCTGCTTACACTGGTAAGTGTGGTAACAGATACCGTGCAGGCTATTATCTTTCTGTAATCTTNATTACATTTCTGTAATCTTTATTCTCTAAAACGTTTCACGGTAGAGCGAAAACCATCGCATTTATTGTGTTTCTTCACCATTTAATATAATTTTAAAATGCACTTCTTTTTTTATGCTGTTTATGACCATCTTTTTGAACACTTAAGTGTTCAACTCTTAAAAGTGTGCTTCTATGAATATAAACAGCTAGCAGAACTACCCAACGTTGCTGGGGTTTTGGAAAACAAAAAAACAATAAACTTAATTACTGGACGTTCTGGTATTAAAACAGCTGTCATGTCATATTTTTTTCTTATTTTGCCAGGCGTTACCGTTGTCTAATATTATATTTTAAACTGATATATTAGTTCCTGAATTTTTCTACTTTCGTAATATTTAATTTTCACTTACGTTAATTTCAAAAATTAAATAACACGAAGAAAACCTACAAAAATACTCAGGATTTTCAGTATTGTATGCTTGTAAGTATGTAATTACAAATTATTTTGACAATCAGAAAAAGGAAAATACAATTTACACCGGAAAACTAATAAAACAATGCATAGTTCAGATTCTTTTGTTCTCACACGAATGCTAGAAAGTAATACTCGTTTCAATGAGTATACGAAAAACAAAGGTTTCCACACCGATCTCTACGCAACAATGAATAAAACTTGTGAGACGCAACTGAATTCTCATAAAAGACTTCCGAATGAAAACCATGAAAACGTGAGAACGTTTACCTCGTACACCCACTACAGAGTAAAATATTTGAAGAAAAAACAACAAAATCTCGTTTCTACATTTTTAATTAGCAATGCTGAGGTACAAAAATCAAGTTGATATCTTAATTAGTTCGAGAGATATACCGGAAAATGCGGAAATTAAAAAGTAACGAAAATGAGAGGAAGGGGTGGTTTTACGAAATCTCAAGTAGATATTGGTTTTCCCAAGCTCAAGTGTGCAAATTTTCATCATGCTGGGATTAGAACAGTAGATTTGTGTTGAATAAATTAGATTAGATAAAGAGATGCGTTGAAGAAATTAAGAAGGAGGTAGAAGAAGGAAATGAATCCCGAGGTCTCGAAACCTAATACCGTCGGGATCTGAAGAGGACAAGAAAAATCGATTAGATAGGACAGAATGAAGATGGAATCTACTAAACAGAAACGAAGACAGTAGATCCTGCTGGGGGACTATGGGGTTGCTAACTCTCTTGCCATCTAGTGACGACCCCTTATGCTTCTTTGGACAATGAGTTGTTAATCAACATATTTGCATATTCCCAACATAACTGTCGGGGTCCCCCATACGTCACCCGGAGGACTCTAGAGGAGGAGACCTCCGAGAGAATTTAACTTAGTATTTGAAATCTAAGGGTAAAGAACCTTACTAATAATATAATTTTTGGTCATATGCTAGAAATAGCAAAATTTCCCTCCAGGGAACTTACATCTAGTAAGTACGTGTTTGGCGAACACGGGGCGAACTGAGTCTGGCATTACTTCCACTTACTTGTTATGCTCCTTCCTTTCTCTTTTCTGACCTCCCTTCTTTTCGATCCCGACGCTATTAAGGTTAGGGTATCTTTCATTTTCCTTATCCCTCTCATTTTTTTGTCCTACCCCTCATTTTCCCCCTTATTCTTTGTCCCCCCTCATGTTATGTGCCCCCCTCATTTTTGCCCCCCCCTCAATTTCATGTTTTCATGTATGTTGTGAGATATGTTTTGGTGTATTGTAGATCAGGAGGGTTTTTAGTGGGTAGGGTTGAATCATTCGACGAGTCCCACACGCGGGGGGAGTCATGTTGGCTCTCCCTAGTGCGTAACTGCATTTTCCCTACCTGTACAAGTTTTTTGGGCTCCAATGACCTTTGATGTCGACATGAGCCGTAAAGCCCCACACACAAAAAAAAGCAAAATTTCAAAGAATATTTTTCTGGTTGCGAAAGGAAACTTATTGAGTTATTATAACGATTTTCCATAGTTATTTGCACAAAGAAACAAAAATCACAACAAAAAAGTTAGGAATTCTTTTTTGTTACATATTGTTATGGAAACTGTATGTTTTTTCTTCATATTTTTAAAATTTGAATACAGTAAATGTACAGAAATAAACAAATGTTTTCAGGAAATGATTTGAGAACTCTGGGAGACTCAGAGAAAAATGCTTTATTACAAAATGATAAAATTTGTATATGAAGAAATTTAAATAACAATACAAAATTGCTAAGAATGGTTATGAAATTTAAAAGGTGTTATTCAAAAGATATATCTTTTTATAATGTTTGGCAAGAGGATTTGCGAGCATGAACTGAAATTAAAAAGGAAAGAACATTATAATTACGAATACATGAACACTGTCTGTATACTGGAGGGTTTTTAGTTTAATTTGAGTATAAGTAAACAGTTACAACAAATGATGCTATAGACCATGGTTCTTCAAAGAAGGAAGTTTGAAAATACCTTTCTTAAATATAAAAAACGATTAAAAGTCCCGATTTCACTCAAGATATTAATATAGAACAAGAAAGCTTTCAAAAGAGGGACTGAATTTTATCTCACTCGTAATGATAGTGTATCTACGCGAATTGAAAGACACAACATTATATTAATAACAAAATTGAAAAACACGCATTAGTTCAATTTAGAAGGACATGAAGAACCAGTGTTTCCAGATGCATTCCAGATGTATCAATATGCCGAGTCAAGATATAAGAATGTTCTCTTGACCTTTTCTAAATTGACTCAATTAGGAACAGAAAGTTCCTTTTCTGGGGAAAGAGTAGATGACAGATACCAACGTCCTTTTAACGGCTGATTGTGGAGATACGTAAACCATCAGCCCCTCGTTTCCAGAACGTTAGAGAGACATCGCCAAATGACTTGAAACTTCCGCTTCTCTTGGTTGTGTCCTACAGAATTTGCGGTGTGCCACTAAACCTTTCCAACGTGTCGAGAAGAAGAATGGGGATGGCCTCTTAACAGCCTACCTGTTTGCGCGGTTGCAACACCTACACGATAGCCATCACACGTCGAGAGAGAGATTCTAAGAGGGATATTTGACGTTTCTTGATCATCCTTTGATTATTTTTATTTTTTCAACACTGATAGAATTTAAGTGCAATTACATATATTTGTTAATTTTTTACTGGATTAATATCATAAAGAAACTTATGTTCATATTGGTGTACTTGGACGTTTAATTAAAAGTTGTACTTCCAAATCAAACTGGCTTCAAGTATGTCAAAACATTTTTATTATGATACAAAGATGGGCCAGTAATCAATCTTTTTATTTTTCAATTTTAGAGAGATAAACAATGTCCAAAATAATGTATTTTATTGGCTATCAACTCGGAGAAAAATGATGTAGCTCATCAGACTACTTTTTTGTAGTTGAAGCCTAGGAAGCTACTGGAAGTAAGGGAGTAGGTGACCCAAGTTGACCAATTGCCAGAAGGAACAAAGAAGATAACTGTGCCAACTACCTAAAGTGCTTTAGTAAAAGACCGGTTCGCCAAATACTTCCAACGTTGAACCGTTTACCTGAAGCTTTTCTCTCGAATGAAGTGGCGGGACTAGCATATTCCGATAGCAGTACATGCGATTTGTCGGTCGATGAGGCGACAAGTAGCATGTTATGGCGCACGGTACGGTTTTCTCACAATGAGTCTAATTTCTATTCTATTAAAAACATTCAACTATTTGAGTGCGCGCACGTAAAATGTAAGAAATTTGAATGTGCCGCGTTGAGTCACTCTTCTGTTACGTTCGAACACGAGGCGTTGTGATACGATGTGTGAAGTGTATGTTATGAAGAGACCAGTGAGTTTGTTTTGAGAGTAGGAAGATCCTATGTTTTAATGAAAACACTAAGATGCTGTTTTTGGATTCAACGGTTGAAGTTTAGCGATTCTGCTATGCTGCGATTCCAGGACAAGTTCTTGATCTTACAATGCGGGAATCACAATAATTTTTATTACTAAAATATCAACACTTAATATGCGTGTAGGACAAGGAGATAATGAACCTGAATCGGAGACCTGTCATAGCCTCGAAACGTTTTTATCCTGAACCAACGTGAATTGTGAATTTTAAATACCAACAAGTGTTTTATGTCATATATCATTTGATTGTCTTTGATACTGTAACGTAGTGCTACTTCGACTCCAATGTTAAGTGAAAAAAACTGTAATTTCAATGTTAGCATGTATATTGCCTTAGTTGCAAATACTTTCCTCATCAAGAAGTGAGTGCTTGAAGGAAACGGATCTATTTTTAAAGTGAACGGGACGCTTCTGTAGAGGCTCCTTCGGGTGACGCATGTTAACCAAGGAACTGCTTATTTGTTTTGAAAGTGGAAGTGTCGCATCGCTCGCCCAAGATTCCTTAAAACTATTTTTGTAAACAAGAGGGATGCGTTGCTGATCTGAGCATCTATGAACAAAGGGCGCATGGGCAGTTCATGTGACTTTGTCACAATATAAGAGGATGCTTTATGCTGCCTCGAGGTCTCACATGGTACAGTGGTGAGTCCGGGCGTATACCGAAAGTTCCGATCCAGGGTGATCGCAGAGAAGCCTGAGGGTTTCTGAGAAACCATGTTGTTGGTTTTGTAGAGTCGCAGAGGTGACTTGAGTTAACTGCTTTATTGAAAGCATTAATATTTTGTGATATTAGAAGTTTAGTTCATAATCAAAGTGATAGTAGTATGATATTGGACATTTGTTTCCATTTCATCACTTCACTTGATTTTTGTTTGAATTTCAATTGAACTTTGTTCTACAGAACAAGCAACCTTTTTATTCAATTAAATTTTTGTATTATTGTTTAATTGCGTGTTTGGTTTTCCCCGTGGACTCGGGGTGGTGGTAGCGGTACCTTTACCTGCAACTTAGCGAATGTAAGTCGCTGCGTTGCGTTTCGGGGGTTACAACAGGTTACAGATACATATGCTCATAGAACGGAATAGTAATAAAAACAGACAATCAGTGTGAGAGAGACGTTTATATTGAAATATTCTGAATGTTGTAAAACGCTACCTCTTCCAGTTCTCTGTCTCAATGAGGAGAGCTTCCAACGCAATTCAGAAGTTTTGTGTTGAGATATTTAGAAGCAATTTGTTTAAAATTTACATAGATGTAAATTCCAAACGTGTTGAAAAATTACTAAAAATGCATAAAATAAATTCATATTAAATTTTATTAAAATCTGATTAAGTCTTTTAAAAATGTATAAGACCTCTTTTGATTCGATGTACCCTGATAACATGTACAGCAACATATATTCAACAAATACATGAAAGACAAAGAAAAACCATTTTAGATTGTGGTAAATATGAAGTCACGTTTTCTTCATGATAAAAATTGGGTGGTTATAATTTTTCATTCAGCAGTACAGTAATTAAAATCTCTAAATTCCAACCTATTATTTTGCATATTGTTTCCACTGAGTGACATTTAGAAGGCAAATTAGTTGATTAATGATAATTATTATAAAAAATAGAGATTAAGGAAATAATCATGTTTGTGCTATTTGCGACTCTAAGATGTTGTATTACTGGAGGTATCTGTCTTACGTTAGGCAGCCTCTACAATGCCTACATTACGTGCACATGGCTAAGCAAAGTGGGAAATACGATGAATTTTTCCCTTTGCCCATCACCTTCAGGGATTGTTAATATTATCTGGGAATTGTTTACAATGCCTGAATTTTCAACTTTGCAAGAAAAATAAATATTATATATTGAAAATAATTTTTTCTGCATTATTCAAATATCTTTTGTATTTCCTCTTAAATTCATCAAAATATTTCTCGATACTTTTATCTCTTTCCAAAGCTTACGCGTTAGGACTAGAAAGTCGATCTTGATATGTAGTATTTTTATGAGTTTTTAAATGTTGAAAATTAAATACTGAATGTTCGCTACATGCTTACATTTAAAAGTGGAGTCTACAATTTACATGAAATGAATAGTACGTATAAGAATCTTTGTTTTCAAAAATATTTGCTCTTGGTCTAATATATTTGTTCTAAAGTTATTCAATTTGATAAAGTAATGTAAATGCATTGAAGTGTATATTATATTCTTCAAAAATTTCACAACGTCAGGTCGTCTTACCATTATATTATTATTATATTTTATTTTTGTCTCGCATCAAATTCATGTTTTGCTAGCCACAGATGTGGTGCTAGAGGTGATTTACCTGTTGTTTGAATTGTATATTCGTAAAATGTTATTTTTGTTCAAACTTTTTGTCTTTTATTGGGGATAAACAGTTAGAGCGTAATATTTCAGAAAATATTTACTTCGCTAAATTTTTATCTGTTGTTTAACTTTGAAGTTCCAATGGAGAAAAAAATTAATAGGAAGGGATTTCAAGCTACCGCCTGTTTGTTCGAATGTTGGAGCTTGCTTGGCTTATGATGAGACTAAGGTCTCTTGAAAGCTACTTGACTGCAAGGTATAACGTATTGAAGTAATATGTGAGAAATATGATTAATGTAATTTACTAGCTTGGTTAGAAACTTTTGTCAATTTCTAGTTTAACACGAATTGAGTTATTATTTAATTGGTAATTTTCACCTTCCCTGTGTGTCTCCGCTACTGTGGTATCTGGAGAGAGAAAAATTGATATAAGAAAGGAAAATATGATTGTTGTTTTACAGTACTTTGTGAATTAGTAAAGTCTTATATTTCAAGTTTTAGTAGATGAAAATACTGCAGATGTAATTTTCTAAAAACTTGCTCATTTTTTTAAATATTAACGCAACATTATTTTATTGGGTCAAATGAAATGTTTCTGAAAACTATTATTCGAGGTGTTAATTTTTGTTCGTACAAAAGTAGTAGGCCTATGAACAATGATGGTAGGAACATTTAAATGTGAAATTAAGCAATACGCTTATGGAAAATCATATATTATTCACATGTTTACTACCGGATCTGGTACTCTTGAAATAAGCTGATTTTATCTTCATAAAAAGCAGTTAGGACCTTGTCACATTATTTATTCAGTTTTTATCCAACAAACAACATCCTAAGTCAGAAATCAGTTAGTACTGCCTTCAGCAAAATTTAATTCGATCAATCTTGATGATGTTGTCTGATTAAAGCTCATGAAACCCAGGGCTCAATTACTAAGTTGAGGGAATGGGCACTACAAGATACAAAAAGTACTTGTGGACGCTCTGAACTCTTACAACCTTTGCCATTACCTTGTTCTCACATTGTGATAAGTTCGTTTTCTAGATTTGAGTGAAATATTTTTGTGAAAATTTCTCCAGTTGTACAATTGAATAAATTCCTGAAAATGACCTTAAACAGGGTTCTTTTCTTTACAATCCAATGTATATAATATGTACATTTAAAATAAGTTTTTTTTATTAACGAAGTAATACTATTAAATCATTTTCTTCTTTCTTGTGAAGATTTATAATGTAGTACCTATGTTTGTAATAAATATAAAAGAACAGCAAGTATTTTGTTTTTCATTTCCTAACTTAGCACACAACGATATAAGCACTAGCATGTGCTGGCAATGTAAGCTAGGCATCGCGGCTACTTGCCGAGCTGTTCCGCACTCGAGAAAGTAGCCAGGAGAGCTACTTTCCTACCCGTGGGCGCTGTCGCTCAGTCAACTACGAAAAGTAGCGGTGCTGGCTACTTTAGTAGATGGTCAAAAACCATCCACGGAAAGTAGTCGGCACGACTACTTCTTTGTTGCAGTGGCTCTTTATTTTTCTCCACGAACAAATCAAAAGAGATATCGATTTAATTTTTACGTCTCTTTATTCTTCATGTTAATATGATAAAAAAATAATTTATGTTGATTTCAAAACTTTGCATGTAAAATATAGAAATTAGTGACATATAAGATATCGAGATTTCGTCTCGCTTTGTTCAACTACGATTCCTTTAGGTAATTTCCTACAAAGTTCTTTTCCGAATTCTTACCGTTGTAAATTTTGAAATGCTTCAAAGGTTACATGAAAAGTCAGTGTTTGTATGAGTATGTTCCGGTCTTTCAGGAAGAATTTCAGGAGTACGTGTTGTAGTGTGGAAGAGTGATAATACAAAGCGAATGCAATGAAGGAATATAAATAAATTGGTAGTTTCTACAGATCGAACTCCAGATGAAGTGTTAAAGGCACATAATGAAACCATTTTACTTTCCTTGTGAGGATTAAGATATTAATAATTCTAAAACTGAAGAAGCGAGGAAAGAAACCAACGTAGTTCCAATTTTTAAGAGAGAAAATCATACTCAGGATTCAAACTAAAGACCACTAAGCTGAACAGAAGTCGTTTGTAAACTGCAGAGCTTTGCACAACTGAATATTCCAGGTCTCTTTTGCAACGAAAATATATGTGGGTTGACAATAAGGTTGCCAAGAGAGCTTTAATATTGGAAATTAAGGACTGATAATATCATAGATGAATGAATCACGGTAGCCACGCTGTATTTAATATTTAGAGCCAAAAAACCGTTGAAAATTGCATATGACTACATCAAAGTGAATCAACTAATTTAATTAGCAATGTTACTTAGGAATACCGTATGTAATTATTTATGAAAACCAAAAGTCACAATGATGTAGAAATAAAGCAACATAACATCTACAGGATTAGCTTTAGTGCATAAGCTCCGGTACAAAAGCTGAGTAGATGTAGGTTACCGACTTTGCAGAAAGGAAATCTTTTCCAGAGATGAAATGAAGCAAGTATTTGCTTCTTGGGTAAATAAATATCTTGGATGAAGATAATTCGAAACGATGGTGATTTTTTATAAGAAATAATGAAATTTGGATGTGTCAGTAATTTAATGTAAAACAGGAATCGTGGTGGACCGGAACTTCAAAAGCGTACTAAAGGCAGGTAGATTAATAATAATTAATTACACGTTTTATTATCTATCAATATAAATCATTTATAAGAAAACAACGATTGGTACACTGATTTTATTTCTAAATATTGAACTTTGTTGTATAAGTCGGGGTCGGCATAATTGCTCTCGCGTACAGTTTAACTTAGACGCATTTTAACTTATCTACCTGCGCGGCAGAGAGTCATGCTATGGTGATGTATATGGCAGTCCGCATGGTTTGACAAGGAAAACGGCAACGCTTGCAGACTACCGTTGACGTCAACTTAATTTTGTAAAATTTAATTAAACTTAATATTATGAAATTTACGAAATTTACTAGACTATAAATACCATATTCATTTTCCTTCACCGTAGTAAAAGTTAACCTATGAACATAAATATACTTACAAATATAAAAGGTAAACATACCTGCTAATTATACGATAAAAATAATTTTAAAATATTTTGATTTTTCTTTAGTGAGAAACCCTCATTGAAAAAAATTCTAAACCTGACAATAATTGTTCTAACTATGAACTTATTCATATTTGGATATTCCAAATACCATTTTATACATTATAAAAGGGTGCCAAAAGGAACTAGACAAGAAGATATCTGTCCACCACCATTTGAAAACGCAAATTCCATAACAATCCACACCTTTCGGAAATTTCGAAAAAGTTGTTTTTTTTAAATCTATATTCTGCTATTCAAGAACAACAACCTGTTGAGAAGTTCATGACTCTTATTTAATATCCCTCTGAAATTCCAGTGAAATAAAGTCTATATTTTAAATAATTTGTAAATTTAGCTGTGTGTTTAATTCAAGGATTCCGTTGCTCTGCTGATTTGGTCTGGGCTCTTGGCTCTACAGATATTTTGACGCAATTTCGATAATCCTGTCATGGGATGCAAAGTAAGGAGTCTATTCTGTATTCGATTTCTAGTCAACTTAATTTGTTATGGATTCCGTTGAAATTGACTCTTATTTCGTTACGTTTGCATTTGTAGATCTTGAATAAATAGATAATGAGAGTTAATGAGATAAATAAAGAAAATTATTCCTGAACTTTTTAAACGCGTGAAAGCATTTACAATATAAAGAATGTACAAAATGAATGAGATACTGTGTTCAAAACGAAAAATTTATTTTTAATGCGTGATATTTTGAAACGTAATGAAACGAAGATAAAGGATTGCGGTTAAACTATTATGGATTGCAGTTGCACTTAAAAATGCAACGTTTCCAATTTTCTTTGAATAATAGTAATTCTTCATATTGTTCATTTGTAACTGAGTCCTAACATTCGAAAACGGCTGTTCTTGCAGTCAACGACCTTTCTTGAGCTACCGTAAGCGCTTGGGTCAGAGAGAAATAGTGGATGAACAAACGAGTAGCAAAAATGTCACAGCACTAGAATCGGACATAATCCCATTATCCCATTAGAAAACTGTGAAAATACATAATAGATCAATTTAAAGATGAGCAGATTTAAACATATTACATTAGTTACTGATAAACTATTTCTTAAATCAATATAATTTTAATATGCTGTTCATTTTATTTAATATGAAAAAGTACCCCTAAAATCATGTACATAATGCTTCATTTTGTGTTCACATGCGCATTGACGACTGATTATGAGACAAAACCTAATATTGTGTGGCCCATTCGCGAAATAGGGTTAGTGCGATAGTCACGTTTTACTACACATACTTTACCAATTTACCATTCTATCGATAAATTAAGAAATCGCCACCATCTGAATGTTGATACAAAAATTTGATCAAAATGCTATTTTGATTAAATAACGTTTGCCCATTTCTCTTTACACCAAAATGAAAACAATGCATTTTAAAACAACACTCAGTTTCTTACTCAAATATTTGGGAAAACATACGAAAATTCTTTAGTATAAAGTTCATTGAAAAAATACCATTTTAGTAATATTTAAGTAAATCACATCCTTTGTATATATTATTTAATTTATTTCTCTATCCTATGTTTTATGAGCCAAAAGAAACTTTCTTATATCTTCTTTGATGTCAGAATTAATGATCTGATTCGTTTGGACTGACCTCCGACCTTCCCGAAAAAACTGTAGACACTATCGCGTCATAACCGAAATTCGATGATGGAGATGATGGCGTGTGGCTGGACTTGGCATGAGTGTTCTCGGAACCCTGTCGTGCCAACTTCCTGTTTTTCTGTTCAAGTTTCAAGTTTTAAAAAAATAACTGGGAAATTATGACATGATGCCAGAGTATTTAAAATCTTTATTTATAGGAAGTGAATGTATTAGTTCTTGTGTTTCTACTCACTAGATATGTAAGATGATGTGGTAGATGTTATTTAAATCGTCAAAGCTGTTTTTTAGATGCACTTTGCCTAGATTTTGTTCCCAAAATTTATGTTCGATTATTTTCCTTAGTCTATTACGACAAATTTGCTTACAGTCGCACTGACAGTGAACTATGAGTAAAATACAAAAGATAATGACATCAAACTCCTATGATTACGATTTACTTCCAATTTGTAAACATGTGCGTTATTTACATGATTTTAATTAAAAAGTAGTTTTTGCTTCAGGGAGGTTAGATTGTTTATGTACACATAGAAATGTCTTGTGGTGTCTTGTAAGATGAAACAATAATGCTATTGGTGTTGCTATTTCTCTCTGTATATCTCTTGTATCTTCTATTAGATTGACGGTAACATAATTTAAGTTAAGCAAACCTAAAACTGAAAATTAATCAGTTACTAAGCCACTTACTTGCGGAGTACCCCAAGGATCAATTCTCGGCCCTATACTCTTTTTATTGTATGTGAACGACATGTCATCATCCACATCAGATTGCAAAATGGTTCTTTTTGCTGATGACACTAATTTACTATGTAAACACGCCAATGCTCAAAAAGTTTTGTCTAACCTTTCGACTTGGTTCCATGCAAATCGTCTCATTGTAAACACTGACAAAACAGTGTCTATGTCATTTCACAATAGTATCACAAAATCTTTACCCCAGGTTTCTCTTTCTTTAAACGGAACACAATTAAAAACTGTTACAAATACAAAATTCTTAGGTCTCCATATTCAAGACAACCTCAAATGGAATTGTCACATTGACAATCTTAATTCCCAATTAAGCAAATTGTGTTACGCATTCCGAATCTTAGTTAACGCAGTTAGTCCACGTATTTCCCGTTGCGTATATTTTGCAAACGTTTACTCCCATTTACGTTACGGCATTACCTTCTGGGGTAATTCCGGTCAGAGTATTCAAACTTTCAGAATTCAGAAGAGGATAGTTCGGATAATTTGTAAATCTCACCCCCGAAACTCTTGTAAACCTTTATTCAAGGAATTAAATATCTTAACACTTCCCTGCATTTATATTTATGAAACAGTCGTGTTTGTTAAGACCGAATTACTGAAGTGCCACCCTTTCTTTATACGAAACAGTCTCGTTCACGAACACTATACACGCAATAGTAGTAATATTCATCGCCCTAGAGTGTCAACCAC
This sequence comes from Laupala kohalensis, assembly GCA_002313205.1. Taxonomy (NCBI): domain Eukaryota; kingdom Metazoa; phylum Arthropoda; class Insecta; order Orthoptera; family Trigonidiidae; genus Laupala; species Laupala kohalensis. Next base: position 187,568 of record NNCF01136793.1, read on the forward strand.
TCTTTGCCAAAAAGGACCTTATCATTCGGGAATCGTTCTATATAATTCCCTGCCCAAGAATATAAAAGACATTATGAAATTGAATATCTTCAAATCCGCGGTTAAAAACTACCTCCTGCACCAGTGCTTCTACACTGTAAAAGAATTTATTGATTTTAATAAAAGTTAAATTCGTCTTGTACTTTATCACGCCATTGCTGTAGCACTTTTTAAATAACTTATAACAATTTCAAAAACTATTTTCTTGCATGATTGTGTTGCCGTATGGCTCATATTAATTTAGTTTTATGTGTACTCAACTTTGGCACGGTTGTGTACATTAATTCTGTAGCCCCATCCTGGCCCGGGTTTTTCTCCGTTTTTCCTTCGGGTAGAGGCGGATTTCTTATACAGGTTCTCTAGGCTTTGTCTAGGGGCGTGTTTATTGTAACAATAAATCGTGAATTTAGTTTTTTTTCAACTCTTATGAGTTTTAAACACTATACTCAGAATAATCTATAGTTCGATAATAACTTGTACATGTAATTTTTTGCGTAAAATTACAAACATATTGACATTCTATTAGTATTATAACTCGCAGCTAACTTTTTATCTTATCTAGGAACTTTTGCTGAAATTTTTGAATCCGCCTCTGTCTTAGGGCCCTTGATCGGAATTGGTGGGATGGTCCCTTGCTTGCTTCCGGAGAGTAAATTAGTTTATTGTCCTCCACGTGGCCATACACAGTTTGTACTGTTTTTTTGACAATAAATTTATTTATTTAAAAGTTATATGTGGGAAATTCTGTTCCTGTGATTGATGATTGAGCAGAAGAAATACACTACTTAGAACAAACTCAAAGTTGTTTTCTTGAAACTTCTATTGAACCTGCTATTTGTGAATTTTTTTTGATATTGTTTGTTTGAAATTTTAAATGTTAGCTAGAATGTGAAACTGAAGTGGAATTCTGGAATTTTAAAAAAATTTCTAGGAATTTACTGTTGAGATATCAGCATATGTTATTTTCCGGACACATTTGATACACAGTTCTCTTTAGATCTTTGTTATTTAAAATTTCAGTAATATTACAATGGAAAACGTTATAAAAATACAAGCCTATGGTTAAGAAGGTTTTTTAAAACATGAAATAGAAAATATATAGAATCGATAGCCGATACACTCATATGATTTTAGCAATCTAATATTTCATGATAATACTCGTTCTCTTTTTGAAGTGGATAATTTTCAGGAATAATTTAATTTTATATTTGCAATTTTTAAAATCTCTGACACTGGTCCAATTCTATGACTTACGTTGAAATTCCGTTCTTTTTTTCCTGAGCCTTTAAGATAGGACAATGCCCCTTCTTTTCAATGAACATTTTCCAGATTTCCATTTCCAGCGACCCTGAACAATGAGCAAGATTGTTAGTTTCAGTTATTATTGTTAATAAAATACGTGAATTTGCCAATTTAGGGAAAGGAAAATTTTCGTTATTTGCTCTCATAATTTGTAATATTTATTCAAAAGTACATTAATATACTGACCTCTTTTCTATATTAATACTGACCTCTTTTCTATATTAATACTATACTGACTGTAAATAGTGATTTGGATGAGTGACACTATCTAATTTTGGGGCAAGCTTAAATATTGTTGATTAATAGTTTACTGATAATCAAATATAAAATGTAAGCAAATCAGAACTTGAATATTTTCCTTGTGACTTACTATTATCGTGATAAAACCTTTACTTTCTTTGACAAAATTAAATTTTAATTTCTTAAACTAATTCTTCCTTCATATTATGAAATTAAAGCATGTATTTTTACAGAAAATTGAAAAGTCTACATCAAAACATTCTAAATCATTCTTCAAATATGTCAATTGTCTCGATATTGCTGGGTCACATCAACCATCTACGTTCTTAAATGAAACAGCGTTTATAGCAGTCAATCTATTTTTTCTTGCTAAGAAATTTGATGCTGCATGACACATGACACATTCTGCGAAGATAAAGCAGTAGATAGGTTCCTATAAATTTATACCCAGCAATATACACTATTGGAAGATAGTACACTGACTGAACCTTGTAAGTGCCTCCTTTATTAATAAAAAAATGTGAACATAATTTTTATTCCCCTTCTTACTAGATCTTAGAATATTTTAGTGTTTTTTTCTGGTAAGTGTAAAGTTTATTTTATAATTCTGCAATTTAAGAGTTGGGATGTGTCAGACATCAAAATTATATACCAATCAATATGTGTAATGTATTTGCCAAACTCAATGATGAACATGTATAAGACATATTATTTGAAACAAAACCAAGTAAGAATAACAACATGGACTTACTATAGGTATATTGAATTTGACCAAACTTTGTACTCTTTGATTGATAATATAGATCTAGGTTCAACTGCTGAACAATATAAATTGATTTTTATGCAGCGTTTGATGTTGTAACACTGATCTTTTAATTAGAAAGTTGTATGTTAATGGCGCACAAAGTTTTCATAGTAAAATAACGACTCTATAAAATTAAAGGTATATTTTAAGAATAAAAAAATTGGTTTGAGATGTGATGTATGATAATTTGCTTGTTGGGGAAGTAAGTCACATTGACCCATTTTTTTCTCATCATGGTAAACTTCATTTTGAAATGTTACCTTTTACTGTTGTAACGGATTAAACATAAAACTGAATAAAGAAATACATTTATAGCAAAGAAACGAAGTTGCAAACTGCATGTATAGGAGTAATAAACTCTCCAGAAACAAGCAACATGACATCCTATCAATTCCGATCAAGGACCCAAAGGTTGTGGCAGATTTAATATTTTTCAAAAAGATTTGGTAACAAATACTTGTTGTTATCCACTTATTATTTCCAAAATAAATCGTAGCTATTAAATTAAATGAAATTCGATATTAATTGTAACAAAAGTATTAATGACATTCCAACCAATGTATAAGCTACTGTTACAACACACCGCAAGCCCAGATGCGATGTGTGTAGTTTTTGGGTAGAAGCGGGATTCAACCATAAACCACAACCTTTATGGTAGAGTTCGCTGCCACCAGCTTGGTTTCCCCAAGCAATCAAACACTCGTGTAATAACAAGTAAATATTTAATTCAAATTAAATAGAGATCTGAATATTTACAAATGTAGACAAACTCGCAAATCATAAATACAAGTTTGAATTTGTTATTACAAAGATATTGCTATCTAAAAGCAACAATTACACACAGATATAAATACTGGTGTTATGAATTAACTCGGAAAATCTACTCAGATTATCCGAATCTCAAAAGTCTCCAAGTTGCTATCCCGAAATAACTAACTGTTCCAAGCTAAGTCATTCGCGCCTATAGCAATGTAATAGAATTACCGCAGCAATTCTCAGTGGTCTGACGACCAAAACTGACCAAGTTACATGTCAAATAACCTGCGTACTTTCATACACTTCCGCAGAAGTCTCAAGTCTGAAAGTCTCCAGTATGAAAGGCACTTAGGATCTGCAATCCTTCCAATTTATACAGGAGCGGAGGTCACGTGACTACACCTTCGCCACTTTACTGCGCACTCCTCATCAGCTCGGTCACCCCTCAGATTCCGCGAACACTGCGTTCGTCAGGGTGACCATTATTTTTGGCAACCAGTGGAACATTCCCTTCACACTCGCCTTTCTTCTCTGAGGGCGTTCATCTCAGTTTTCAGAAGTAGAAGGGAGTTCAGCCTCTGCATAATACACGGGAAGTCTTAGTTGCGGTATTTTTCCTTATTTGGGCGGCGACGGGCCCGGCCCTTAATCGCCTTAGGAATGTCTAACTAGCAAAGTACTTGAAAGTGTTAATATTTCAAAATCTATATACGCACTGGTCCAGATGTTACAGCTACCTTTACCCGAAGGAAAACCGGAGAAAAATCCTGAGACAGGATGGGCCTACAGAGATAATGTACACAACCGTACCAAGGCAGCAAACATGAAAAAAAAACTTTTTTGAGTAAAAATAACAAAAAAACAGCATGCATGTAGAAAAGTTTGTTATTTAATTAGAATGAAGAGTACTGAAGCAGTGGAGTGATAAAGTGCACGATGAATTAACATCACTACATTAATGAGAGTAATATGAAAATATAATATGTGTTGGCAAATTGAAACTCTTATTTACTCATTTAGAAAAATCCATACATTATTTTAACATTATAGAAGCCATTGTGCATCACGAACCTTACTGAAAAAATATTTTCGGTAGGTTTATATTATTGCGGAATTACACAATTATAAAGTAGATTGTCACAACCTGTATTAAAGACTATATTTTGAAAGTAATAAATAAAATAACAAACCAATTATGAGAGTGCTTTAAATGACGATTTATTTAATCAATTGTGATTTAGCGGTCTTAACACAAACATCTGCAGGTTAGTAACCTTAGAGAATGCTGGGATTCGACAATGCCGTCATCTCGATCCTGAAATCTTCTCAGAGTGGCTTTGCTTATTACATTCATGCTTTTTAAGTTGCTTTGTAGAGTGTCTCACTGGGTGGTTCGGGGACACTATCATTGCATAGCTTGTGTCTCCCTATTCCTCTGACCATTGTCTTGCCTATGTCGTGGCCGTTTTCCGTCACCTGCCTGTAAGCGGAAGTAACGGGAGTCGCAAAGGCGAGGATAGAGGTAATATATCTCCAGGGAGAATGAGGGTGATGGCTAGCTATGACAGCAGTGGCTGCTGCGGTTTGTTGGAGGGCGAAGGGCAAAGACAAGGAATTGACCGTGAAAGGCTGGGAGCGGGGTTGAGCAGAAAGAAGTTATTCTTGGCTATTGAAGTTCATTCAGAGTTGCTCATGGTTACCTGAGAGTTTGAGACGAATCGAGAGAGATATATGTATTATTTATTCAACAACAAAAAATCAATAAGCATAAAATGAACAAGAAGAAAATAATAAAAACCAATAGTGAAAGTAAATTAATAAAAAACAAGTACAATAAATAATAAATGACAATATGGATTCACTCATTTGATTATGTTAATTGTAGAATACTTGTAAAGGTAAATTCACAGATTACTTAATTCTTATCTGATGTGATGTCGAGAAAAAAGATTTTTAGTTGCAATAAAATATTTTCGTTTTGAAGCAAACCACAAAAAATAGTGTAATCAATTAAATATTGGTCGTATCTACCTACATTTGAAGTCGAAACTATCCTTACATTTCATTTGTCTCACTATATCTCACTTCGGAGTCAGCATGGCTCAGTGGGTGGAGTGCAAAATTGCTGGGTGGTCAGGGTTCGATCCCTGGTGGGGATTTTTCATTGCACCACAACATATTGACTTCTAGGCGAACTCATCCTGTTGTAAAATGAGTACCTGGGATCAACCGACCTCTACTCCTAATGCCGAGGGCAAATATTTGCGGCCGTGAACTCCTTGGGCATCTTTGGGGCCTGTTATGGGACACAGTAATGTCTCAATCCACACAGTAGTAAGCTGAAGAAATAATTCTTCTTTGACGAAGTGATGTAGTGCGAGATCTACACAATATAATGTCGTTCATTTTAAACAAATGTGCATTACTCTGAATTCAGGGCACTCACGACACACAATTGTGAGACATGACTCAGGTCCAAACTAAGGATTAAAACGTTGTGAGCTGACAAGCTATATAAGTATTAATAAGTATAAATATTATATCAGTATAAATATTAAATTTCCACTTTAGTATAATGTATTTAACAGTACGAGATCCACCTTTTGCAAGCTGGACCCCCTTTTTGTGTTTATTTTTACTGGACTAATAAGGGTTGGAAGACGACGGGGTAAGTATTGAAAGACGTGTTGCTCAAGCAAAATGGGGGGAAAAAACTGTCCTCAAAGCATTGACGCGCACTTTACAGTGGTAACATCCGTTGTCCTAACGGTGTCCGGACGGCAATTGAAAAAGCTTAAAAAATGAGGAGGAGGTTTTTTTAACTGTAACGGTTCCCTAAAGAAATCAAAGACACAAAAGGTTCTCGTGCTCCAAAACGTTTGAGGAGTTGTGAGACACCAAAGCAACATGGTCCATAATAGTTACAATGTTTAAGAAAGGAAATGCCAGAAAAACTGCCTATAGTTTGTGGAGATAATATATATTGTGGGACTGATTGATATTGATTGTGAATAAGAATCAATATTCAATACATCTAAGAATCTTTTTAATCAAAGCAATATTGACTTGAGGACGCACAATAATGTTTTGTACATCGTCTGAATTGTGATTGTCTTCCTGCATGCGAGTCAATCAAATTCTCACAGACAACTCAGGTTACATTCGTACCCACATTAATCTTCTTATGCTCATGATTGGGAAAAAACCACACTTCGTGATAGACCGGGTTTAATAATATTGAGCAATATTAAAATAAATACATAATTTAGTACTTACGGCCTTAAGACGGACGAATACTATATATTTATTTATTTTCATTGTATAACGGACGTTAATAGTAACAGAATTGTGGAATATTATTTAACAGAAATGACATTTTAACTTCATATTACAATCTATTAACTGTGGAAACAATATTTATCATGTGATTTCATACAAAATCGAGGCGCTTAAAAACATTATCTCGGTTTCCCAATTTTAAAGATTTATTTCATTCAAGAATTGTTGAGCGTAAATTTAATTAAAAAATTCTCTTCAATTGTACCAGTACGTGAAGCAATAGACGCATAACATTAGCCTTCTTGTAATGGTAGCAAACCAGAAATCGATCCCGGATATTATTCGCATCTATTTGCCATTTCCAATGAGTTTAACATTTTGTATTTAAAGCGGATTATAATTGTGAAAATTCACAAAGGAGCTATTACCAAATGATAGTAGGCGAAAAAGTTGTAATGTTTTGTACCAACGATTACAAAGAATTGCCTTAATTGAAGTGACAATTGGTGTGGTGAGGTGAGTGACCCGAACGAGAGAGTGGAGCAGAGCAGCGGGTCAAAGCGAGCGACGGACAGGCCAGGGTACTTGACACTCCCTCTCTGCGAGCGAACGGACGGACGGACGGACCCTTTCTTCTCCACTCCCCTCACCAACGCAATGGAGCAGCTCTGAATGACCCATGACATCTCTCTTCGTTATTAGGAAATTAACATTCTGTACGATATGTGAACGTTTAATTAAATAAATAATTGAAGACTTAAGACCTTTTTATGGACAATTCACTACGTTTCGACTTGGATTTAAGCCGTTGTCAGGTGATCAAATCGAAAACTAGTGAGCTCTTCACAGAATGTATACATTATTCGTCCATAAAATGCCGTAATTTTTATTTAATTAAATTATATAATGTGCGTTAATTTGAGTAGAATATGAATATTTACTTTTATTTTGCATTACTATTTTATATTGCATAAATGTTTCTTTATTGTTAAGTCCTTTCCTGGACATACATCAGTAGTTGTAATTATACTGATATATCTTCTGTAAAATTAACTGTTTATTTTCTGCCAAGCTTTAGGAAGAGCTGAGAAATCAAATTACTTCGCGATTCAATCATTTCATTAATGCATTCCAGCAATGAACTCAACATCAATGTGCCATTCTACATTCTAACCTCACGCCTCTAGGAGCTTCAACAGTTCAGTGCAATTACCTTGCTTTAAATATTCAGCATAACATAGATGTGGGATTTCTTCATATTGAGTATTCTTGATATTATACACTGTTTTTAACACTTTTTGATATACTAAAAGTTCAATGCATATTAATAAATAAATTTATCTCCTACAATTCAATGCAAATTGCTGTATTTCATGTTGATCTCCTTTCTTTTCATTTTTGCGATTCCTTCCTGTGAGACCAGCTTATGCCGAATTAGGTGTATTAGGTACGAAAATGACCATTCATATGCACCTTTGAAAGTTCATTCGTACGAATTACTAACAATCTCTTTCTTCCGTTTTTCCTTTATGACATCATGGCTAACATACCCAAGAGTTGATCGTTTAATCTCTATTCAAAGCTTGGTTACTGGGATTATACCAGATGACAGGTCAAAGTGATTCTCCGTATTAATGTATTTGATAGTCTTTTTGTTTCTAGAAGATAAGGACTTTTTTCAAAATTGGAAAAAAATGTACGTTACAATAGTTTTAAAAGTCAATTTGATATTATAATTAAGAATGTGTGTAATGAATCAAGATATCTCTACATTCAAGGATATTTCGTTTTCGCATAAATTAAGACACTTCTCAATCGGGAAACTTCTTCCAAGGAAGTTGCCTTATACTCTTTGGTGAAAACTTCCAAAACAGATCGGTGCTATCGTGATTCCAGATGCGAGCATCTGGAGACTATTTATCGATTTTAACTTTCTTCCTGATTTTCAGATTTCTCCTTCATTCCCTTTTGTTGTTCGAACAAATTTTTAACACGATGAGCACGAAATTGTAGCATATACAGAAGTCACCGATGCGACGTTGAGATGACGTTTATTCGACGTCAGTCATCGACTCGATCTCGAAGTCGAGACAACGTGGTTAATTTTCGTCAACTCGACGTCGTATAACTAAGTCATCTCGACTTCAAGTTTTGGGCGATCCGACGTCGGGACGGCGTCGTTTATTCGACGTCAGTCATTGACATCCAAACACTCGTAAAGTCTGCTCAACATCGGTGATTGTTCATGGGAAGTTACAATTTGAAACACTTCCAGCAAATGAAGAAGAATAAACGTGTTTGAAGAAATGTTTGTTTTTTTTTAAAGAAAAATTTTAGTAGTACTACCTGAAGCATTTTTGGGAAACAGTAAACAGTGATTGCTCGTGGAAATTTACATCAGATGGGTTTATGGTGTAAGGAACTTTGAGAACATGAAATGGGACTTCGCTTTGCTAGTTGGGTTTATCAAAGAGACCCATTCTTGAAGTAATCATTATTTAGATTATCTTACAAATGATGTAAATATTTTTTCTTGATAAGTGATTGTAATCTAATAATATCTGCAACTGTACATCGGGAAAATAAAAATTTCCGCATCTGAGAAACAGTGATCGACGCTAGTAAATCATTAGTGAGTGGATCTAAGAGAATATCGCATGAGAAGAGGAGCACCTCCCTATTAGACATTTTCATCTTCTAGAGGTTATTACTGTTTTTTCCAACCATTTTCACTTACATCGAAGATTGAGATAACATGTATTGTTAAATTAAAATCATGCATGATTATATACACGTAATCATATGATTTTTGAGAGGGAGTATGTACAAAGCTTAATACTTTATACAAAGATTGTATTAACTTAAAAGTTATATCTATAAGTACGGGCTAAAGCTATTAATTTACTAAACTTTAAACACAAAATATAAAATTTTCTGTTATTTTTCAGTAGTTTAATTTTTAGTGGCGAATAATTTTCACTATATCATACTTGTTATTCGAATAGTTGTAAGAATTCCCAAATTTATTAGTGCAAAAGTAGTTAAAATAACAGGAGTTAGTCACACTGAAGGGAATCACACTGAGCAATTGGCGTGAATACTGGCAATGGCATAATGCAAATTCTGGCAGCAAAGTTTTGTTGACCACAGATGCATCTATTGCATTTTCAGATAACGCGCTCAGTAGTGTACATTAGCTCCGAAGGGAGCGCTAGTAGTAGCACACTCGCTGCTGATGTGCTCACGCCGTGATGACGTGTTTTCCGCGCCCCGCAGATGTTCGATTTGTGACGAGCTCTGTTTATACTCATATCTCCCTCATCTACTGCCACACTGCCAACTAGCTAGCTACTCTATGTATAGCCCAGAAATCGGGGGCTTGAAATGGGTCTTGTCTGGCAAAAATTCGGGTACTTTTGATTTTTGGATATGTCACATAAGAGGTGGGTCAGTAAAAAGGAACACCTCTAATATTTCTACACAAGTAAAGATGTGTGATTTTCATGACATTCATGACATGGAACTAATCATTTAACGCATTGATTGGTAGCTATTTTAACAGCCGAGATATGACACTTTTACTGGTTTATGTAAGGAACAAAATATTTTTTCACAATTCAAAGTACATGAAAATACGTATAGAAGTATATAACATTTAAGGAATTTGAACGAATTACAACAATAACATGGCATCAAGAATAATTGAATATATTGTGTACACGGACCAAGAATAATTGAATATATTGTGTACACGGACCAAGAATAATTGAATATATTGTGTACACGGACCAAGAAAAATGAACTTTTTTCACGCAGCCCGGAAGATCTCACCCAAACGCGAGTCTAAGACTTTTCTTATTCATGCTTTACATTAGAAAATGCTTAAATATTCACTAATGGGTGATTAAACCAATAAACTTTTAATAAATTTTTCACATGACAATAGCCAATTTGGTAGGGAGGTAGCCATCGTATAGACTAAGAAAAATATAAAATATTATTGGATTATTTCTTCTTGTTTACATTTTACAAAACATTATAAATTTTAAACAAATCGCCCCAAAACGTCTGTGTCACAAAACTCTTGAATTGATTTCGAAGCTCTCCTAATTGAGATACAGAAATGGAAGAGATGAAACGTTTACTAACAAACAACTTGAGATAACATCTCAATTAGTTCGTGACATATAACTATAATTATACATCATGTCAATAACGCGATGGAAAAAAAACTGGGAGATATGCAAATGTCAATAATAGTTTACCAAGACGATATCTCGATGAAATTTATTTCTTCGGTAAATTAAATAATGTGAGTTGTCTAAAAGTGGAATGAACGAGTCGCGAGTGGGGCTAAGAGCACAGCAGTGCACTCCGAAGAACTACACGCGAACTTTAGCAAAGCGCTCCCTGCCTCTTCCAACTATCCCTGACCCAATAATCATCAATTGTATGATTTCCAATACAAATTTAGAAGCTTCAATCTTCAACAAGACAGCGTCCTATAATGAGGCATACTTCCAATAATTAATGTATGATATATAGCAGTAAAAATATACTTTTGTTAAGTAAACATGCAAATTAAGATTATTCGAAAACAGAAATTATTTCTTATTAACAAAACTTGTCACCATTGTCTTTAAGGTGCTTAAAAGTATGTAATCTACATGTGTAACGAAAAACAAAAGAAACTTAGGCCTATATACTGTTAACTCAGGATGCTATAGAATAAAACAAATAATATCACGAATTGCACAAACAAATTAAAAATAAAGATTTACTGCTTAACAACCAATTGGTATTTGATTAGTGAAATGATACAGAATGTTTAAAAAATTTCCACTCCCCTTCTTCATTTTCGGGTAGGGTCTCCAATCCGTTGAGTTATTCTTGTGTCATAGTTCATCTCAGATATGCTTTAATCAACTTGAGCTTTTTGTTTGAGCGTCTTATTAATTGCTAGAAGCTGTAAGGTGTTATTCTTCTCAGGAATTGACTATCACTACACTCATTATAAACCTCTCTTCGTTAGTGTTGTCATAATCTGCTTTGCTGATGCGGTGAGCTTGCTGCAGCTTGCAATTTCTTAAGCTTTTCTTTTCCAGGGAGGTTGTAACCATAAAAGATTCTCCATTCCATGTATTTACAATAGATAATTTTAATTCATTCATTGATGAAACTCGAAGATCTATTATGTCAAGGGAGTCAAATAGAGGGTAAATGACATCTATCTTGCAGATTCTTGAGGATTAGTGTGAAATGCATCATTACTTTCAGAAACACGTTTTTCATAGGAATCAGGTTCTATTTCCAACCCTTGCGCAATTTCTTTCGCTGTTATAACTACATCTGTGAATTTTTCTCTTCAGAATATCCAGACATCTCACAAAGCTTTTCTCATAGCCACGTCACCGTGGAAGAGACTCCGCTCACTATGTCTTACTGAACGAAGTAGGTGCAGATTCGACCCCGCACGGTGGAACTGGGGTAGGGGTTACAGCTAATGTAGGTTTGTTACCTTCGATTCCCCGGCAACCTAACGACCTAACTCATCTCCTTCACAATTATTTCTCCCAAATCATGTGGTTAGGTAGAAGAGCAAAGTCTGGTGGTCAAAACGTCCCCACTTCATACAAAATTGAACATAAAAAGCAATTAAAATTAATAATGCTAGAGGGAAATCTACGAATGCTACTTGAGTTTTAAATTAGGATAAGTGAATAATTCAAATGAAATATCATTTCAGACTTAATTTCAAATAAAGTATCATTACATATAAGGAATCCTCCCTCATATTAGGAAATAACGAGAGTTCTTCCGTGTGTAACCGGGTCTCAGATACAATCGTTGCATCATCTTTTACGTTTTGAGGTGATATAAAGAATATTTATATTTCATGTATATGGAACTAGTCAATACCCTCATTTATAATCCATGGAGACAATTTGCTATTAAAACAGCTTTTATACAAAAATATATGTATCCCAGCTGCACTAGTCAGATCTCTAATCACAGTCTGAAATAAATATAACTAAAAAATCCAGTTACCAGCAGTTGTTGTAGTGAAGGGTGTTGGTATGAAAGATTTTGTGGGATACACACGAAGGTTGTGTTCAAAATTCATTGACAGTAATATAGGTAAGTAGAATCAAACCGTACGTGATGTGCCATTTTCCTGAATAAATGAGAATTGTTGAATCAGAGAGAGAGAGAGAGAATAAATGAGAATTGTGCCAATTCCTGAATAATTGAGCACTGACAATTTTTTAAAATTTAAAACAAAGAAGACAAATACGCAGTTTAATAAGTTGAATAAACGATTCTTCAAGAGCGTCACGATTTAACTCTTTGACCGGAAAGTTAAAATCATCGATGTACTAGGTGTGTTTCATTGAGAATGAGCTCCAAAAATCATGAAGTTTTATTAGAAATAGATTCGGTGCAAAAGAATTTAATTAAGCCACAATCAATGTATGGGTAACAAAGTCCTTGCCAATGGAATGGTAACATACTTTTATGAATTGAGTGAGTGATATGTAAAGAAGGCCACACAGACTGTTTTCCTTAAAGGTCAGATATCGTAATGGGGTCTTTTGCAATGACTCCATTTTCATCACAAATATGGACAATTCCAACGAACCGAGCGCTTTTCTAAGAGATTCGAATGGTTCTTCGTTTCTATAGCGCTTTTACAATATTCCTGTTTCCCTCCGTTGACATGTGGAGATTAACAATTTACTCCTCTAAAGTCAGTTTCGGTGGTGGTTGGGTGAAGCACATCATCTGTGGCGGCGACGTCGCAGCTTTGTGCTGAGGATTTACGAGGGAGAAACCGTGGGAGCGCTGCGCCAGCTTCCACTGTCACTCTGCCGCAGCTGAAATGAAGGGGCACGGCATGGGCATGTGCACGTGACGAATGCGGCAAGGGTGGCTCAGCACAATGTTACGAGAGTTACAAAATCAAAGGAACAATCACGTATCAACTTCCTGAAATATTCTTTAAATATATACTGCATACATTTTAGGTATTTTGAGTAACTTTTGTCTTATTTCTAAAACTGATCGATTAACCGGATCATTTCACTGTATTCATTTATAACATTCTACATTAGAAATATATTCTAAATCTATTAGCATGTTGGACGGTGTTTTCCATATTCACTTACAATGTAATTTGGACCTGAAAATAACATGAGACGGGACATTTGAATGGTGTATGTCATAGACAGGGAGTCTAAATACGAAACGTCAGATAACTTTCCGCTGAATATGAAAGAAAGGCAGGTAAACTGACAAATATTTCTGTACCCACAGAACTTAGATCTACAATTAGAAAGCTCATACAATGAACGATTGTGCCCTCTTGCTTCTCTAATGTTAAATAATTAACTCTTATTTCCGATTAAATATTTCTTAAATTCTAGTTTAAATATTGAGTATTGTAAGTTTCTTTATGACGGAATTTTATAGTATTATTAAAATGATTGAAAAACAGAATTACGTTAATTCATACGTTTTAATATATATTTTATTTCCAATTGTAATATTTTTATCAATGATTGTGATGTTATTTGCCATTATGATGAAAGAGGAATTTATGTTTTCTCATTTTGATGAAATATTTTTATCTTTTCTCAATATTGGCACAATTATCTCTACAGCTGTAGTCCCACCTCGGCTAGGATTTCTCTCCGTTTTTTCCTTAGACACTTTGTTCGGAATCCATGAGATGACCCCTTGCTTGCCTGATTGCTTGATTCCTTCCTTCCTCTTCCTTCCAGAGACCTCCATGTATTAATATGCTTATTGACCTCCATATTAAGTTTTTGACTGCAATTTTAGCAATAATTATTTGTATCGTTTTGAGATATTAATAACAGTAAAACTTAAGTTCGATTTTCCATGCAATAAGTAGTGCACACAATGAATTGATGTAAATTTGATGGGTTGCGATCTATTTTACCAGCGACTGTAAAATGTTAGAAGCAAAAATTGTTTACTGAGTTCAGACTCCACACGTTCATTCGTAAGCGGTACACACCTTTTTGATACACCCCAAAACAAATGTACTTACATAATATAGAGCAGACATTTTGTAAATGAGATAGAATAGTCTTCGCTTTGCATCCTGTCCATTCACATCGTCCGAGTATTATAAATCTTGTTTATTTACTTTGCATTCTAAAATGTAATAAAACCCTTATATCTTTGAAAGAACCTACTTAATAACATTGCAATGGACAAAGAAATGAGTTATTTAGTTTTTATGTGATGAAGTCTTAAACTGGCCGTGGCATTCCTAAGAGAAAGTCGGAGTGGTAGTAAGGAGAGGTGTCACGGATATTGTGGTAGCGGTCAGCACCCTCTGCTAGTCAAATGAAGCCTTCCTTCCGTCAGAGGGTAACGTACGACGTGAAATGTCCCTTCACCCCCTGGCTACAGTCGCACGCGTGTTAGGTTGTTGACCAACACTGTGTTGTATCGGCTGTCTCCTCGCGGTGAATAGAAAGCAGTAGGCATGGGGAGGAAGAGGGGTAGGAAAGAACCCTTCACAATGCAGTGAGCTGGGGGTCCATTACGACCAAGTCGCTTCCTGGAAAAGATTCTACGTTCAAAATGAATGGTCGACTTTCTTCGTAAATATTGCAGAGCTATTCTTCGGGAAAGAAAGTAGTAGCACCCTTTGGACGGCTTTCACGTTAAGGAAAAATGTTTTTCAAAAAAAAATTCCAGAAATGTATGACGACTTCATACGATCTAGCACTACTTCACATTTACTTTTACACCTTAGAATGTGTCAAAATTAATCATATAAATAACGTTATATTAATATTCCTTAACTTAACTGAACAATAAATTAATTTCGTCTACGATTTTAATGTTAAATGTACTTTCTTAAAAGACAACCTTCATTGGTAGTAATACGTTATTTTAATTTAAATTGGAATATTTAGATTTTGCAGGAGTCTTTAACCATAATAAAATACATTTACGTGAATAAGGCATTCGATTAAAAAATCTTGTCACTTAGATCCATGGATCCGTCCATGGATATGGTTTGTATTTGGATGCCAAATTTTTGATACATATCTTTAACTTACGACGATACCCCTCTGCATACATTTTTCTCTTTTGCGTTATAAATCCGTCCTCTACAAATATTGGTCTTGTAGATACGTATTAATCAATTTCTTTTGCCATTTTAATGGTAAATATATTAAAAAGTAACATGTATTCGTAAATTAGTAGTAATACGTTTTTTATTTCTATTGTATAACTTTTGGTTAAATGGATTCCTGACCTACGAGTGAAGGTTGTATCTTTTAATATTTTCCTGAACAAATTTACCACAATTGGTGTAGTACACCTCTAATATTGTTTGAATTTGACAGAAAACTATTATTGAAATAATGTGTAATAACCTGAGCTCAGAGAAAAACTTTAAATTATTACAAAATTCTAATTCAATTTTTAACGGTCTTTTTCGAAACATTTATCCGGTTGGTTTGATGTCTTTCTAAGAACAGAGGTTGTTGATGTACACATCTATGTATCATATCATGGTATATTGCCTCCATGTAATAATTTTTAGTATATTACAGGGGCTCTAATGACCTAGATGTTGGCGAGCCCTAAAGTCCCAATTAAGAATTTTTAAATTTGAAATCCCAGATTTTTACATTGGTATATTTGATCTTTTAGCTTCTTTTATCACTGTAACGTATCATTTCGCTCGATCATTTGACCGCCATCCTGTCACCCATAAGCTCATTGACGTCACGTTGCTTCGGGTCAAATACTTCTCACATTTGTCCATTTCACACATGGTCACTTACTCCCTCTTCTACATCCCTTCTCTCTTCATTCCGTAAATTTCCCCACAATATTCATATATGTGTTTCCTTCACATGACACTTCCAAGAAGGGTAAAACGCTACAAGAGACCCCCCTGCGCCAACACACAGAGAAACACAGATAGGTGTCAAGCAGAGACACGTACGCATGCGCGGCAGTAGTCCTTCAACATGACTGACAGTGAGGCGTGATTTTTGTATTTTTATTAGAAAAATTATTGAAATCTTTGCTGACTACTTTGAAAGAATCTCTTGTCTACATTATGCACTAATTTACATATGTAGAGTTCGCTTGCATATATGTATTTAGATATAAATAACCATATTTATCACAATATTAGCATTGTCCTGTAATGACGACAATCACATTACTGGGGCGTTTTGTAATCACACATTTACAAAATGACCCGTGCATTCGAGTGCAATACGCCTCAGTAAAAATACCAATTTAATAATGTAATAAACATGAAAAAAAGGATAATGCAATTAAATATATATGAGAATTGGAAAATAGGATGAGAATGTACTAAAAACGGCAGCTCATAGGTGAAAATAAGAAATCAATAAGTATCCAAGTAATCAAAGAAATGTGAAAGGAAGGTAACAAAGGGCAAGCAAAGAGAAGAAAACAAAATCCCACCTAAAGGAGGCAAACCTGAATCGTTTTTCGTCATCAGAAAGTAAAAATGAACTATATGAAAGTAGTTTTAACGACGCCATTTCTGGCGAAGACTATAACAGATGCCTCGAGCGCACTGAAAATTGTTATTATCTTCCGATTTCTAGAGAGGACTGGATAAAAAGTCTATCATGCTCGTCTTGGATGTAAGAGATTTGCACCATGTACGAACCTCTTTGCAATGTTTGTGGTGATACAGTGAGACGAGGTATTGATTAAAGAAGCAAATAAAAAGAAAAAGTAATATGATGGAGTGTGAAGACTAGATTGATTGAAAATTGATCTCGAATAAATGTCCGAGACTGGTTTTTGATTTTTTAATAATTATTCCAAATTTACTTTGTTATTTCAGTTGTAATTTTGTAGTAGTTACAGTGGGGCACTTTGTAACGGTTGTATTGTTAAGACATGCCAGTACAAAACACCTCATGTACTGTTTTAGGAAAATTTTTTTATATGCCGAGTGGACAAGTAAAAATACAAGTTCCATTTTGTTGTCTTAATAGTAATTATTAAGTTTTTGCTAAATTAATGAATGAAGACATACTGAAGGTAATTTTATTGAACTAAAAAAATAGTGGGGTGTTTTACCCTATGCTATGTACAAATCACATCTGATTACTTCAATACACTCAAGGAATTAATTTTAATCTATAATTGCATATAATATTAGGTTCCTTGAAAGCTTGTCCAGAAAGAGCGCAAATCGAAAGAAAAGTTTACAACTCCTTTAATTATCTTCAAACATTCACTGAGTACCCTGGAGCATTACTGTATCAAATAAGTATAAGAATACTCAATTTTGACAATTAGGGTTGTTCTCATCACATCAATAAAACCATTTCCCAAAACTATTCCCGAAACGATACAGTATACCAATACATTTTTTTTTGTGGGGTTTTAGGGCTCGTCAACATCAAAGGTCATTAGAGCCCTTTATACCAATACAGACACTGTTGTGAAAATGCTCTGCTCACAAGGCATAATATAAAGTATTTCACAAATTGTATGAGGACTTGAACAACAAAATGATAGAAAGTAAATAACATGGGATGAAAATACATCCAAACCTGATCTCGTGTGAGTCTGATGCGAAAGTTGAATTGTTCGAATCTAATATTTTCTTCTGTCTAAAATGGCACTGTAATTGCGCACTATTATAGTTTAAACTCTTAAATCTGAAAACTTTGCGCAATTCAAAATTACAATGTCATTCATTGCTCTTCTTTTTTTATTTTTTGTAAAATACAAGAACTATAGTTCCTTCTCCATCCTTCCTACTCTACCAAATTTTAGGACGGTCACAAGGAGAGTCTCAAACCATTAAGAGGCAACCAAAGCCACAAACCACAGTGGAAATGAACATTTGTATGTTTGATGTCGTCCCAAGAGCTTGCTGATCACCACATTCAGTGCATCAAGACAGTTAATTATTAAGATAAAAGAAAGCGTGTGTATGAAAGCGGCCAGTTCTTCCATTGTAAAATAACTCAGTCACCGCCGACTTATTTAACCACAAATGTATCTCAATGTGCCGACGTGAAGAATAGATAGAAGAAAGCAGCTCTTATTCCTCATTGTGGACGAAGTACTGTTCATTCGTAGTTATAGCTTGAAGAAGATTATAGTAACCACAAACTCAACATTTTAAGAAGAATATGAATGAATCACAAGTGTAAGGTTAGAATATATTATTTCACGTTCGTCGCCTATAGATATAAGAATCATAAATGTATGAGTGCATGTCATAAATCATCTTATTTTTAATTCAACGATTTATGTCGCTAATCATCGCATAAGCTAATCCAAGTTAACATATTCTGATTTCCAACATGTTTAGAGCTACGAGTTACATTCAAACAAATATTTTGTGTAATTTGTAAGCTTCATCTGAAACAAAGTTCTACCAAATACTTCATTTTGGACCCAACAATTCGTGTGAAAACCATCTATTAACAGCCACTGAGAGTTCGCCGATGGCCACTGCCTGTCACGCTGAAGAGGATGTGGTAGTCATTATGAAGAGGGAACAAGAGTTTACACATTTTCCAAGAACTGCAAGTGAGAAACCGGCTCGAGAAGTGTCTACGCTGTCCACTCACATAATGGACAGCCATGCGGACTGTAGCCATGCCTTTAACTTTGACGATATAGTAGCAACGAGAGAGGAAAGATATATCAATGGGTCGAATGACACTGACTCGTACGACGGACACCATTTCAACATAAAGCAGTTCGCTATGGACACTACCACAGTCAAAAATAAATCCTCTCTAAATTAAGTCACTTTTTGTTTCTGTATCTATATAAAATATAAATGAATCGGAAACAACCAAAATATTTTTACTCTTTCCTCAACATAGGGTTCAGTTTTAGTTGCAGGGGTGGAGATAGTGTATCAATGTTCTTCAGGATATTAATTTAATCGGATAGATGTTCTCAACGATGTGGGGATAACGATAATACGAAATAAAGGCGATAATACGTGTGAATTTCTGAATTAATGTAACAGGAGTTTGGGTCATGAAATCCCACAAATGCACCAAACATAATTTAGCTTTAGTGGATGGTTTGAGACAAAAAAAAACATATTTCCCCTGTATGTCTTGTAAAATAAATCATCTCATACATTAGAGAGAATTCGACAAAAGATAAAGGTAGGTAAAGAGAATAAAAAGATAGGAGCTAATTTACGCCCACGAGTGAGAATAAATACTTAGAAATACGTATATGATCTAAATGAATATCAGATCCCTTTTTCACATTTGCAGAGGAATAGTCAATGGAGTGAAACGTTTTTCTGAAAGTGCGGTTCCTCAATTTCAGGAAAGTATCCATTAATCACTGATGGTCGTTGGAAAGTTCCCGTGAACAGCAACAGAAGCGCGTGAGTCTGTAGTAGTCCCAGGTCTGGTCAGTTAGCGTCTGTGGCAAGGATGACGGCGGTGGCGGAGGCTTGTGATGGTGGTTGCGACGGGGACGGTGGCGGCGTCCCGGGAATCACACGCCTCGCCCTAATTGAGGGTAAACCGCGAGGCGCAAGCGGCCCCCAAGGGGTGCCACAGCCCACACTTATTATTTGTAAATCAGAGCCACGTCCAACAGACCGGCGTTTACTTTCCGAAAACAGAAATACTTGCGTAATGGCCAAAATTACTCTCCCACGAACCTCGGGAGGTTACCTCACAGTGGGTCGAAGAAGATTGCTGAGATTGTTTTCAACAGGAGTTGTCTGGTTGGTGGACTAACTGACATGTTCGCAGTGTCGCTCAAGGAAAGCGCGTGACGTTGAAAACTTCAAATTTTTTATCCTCTAATGACCACTAAGACCATTAAAAATGTAATTATTTTAGAATAATCTTTGGATGTTTGTGAAGAATTATTTAAAATATATTTATTCATACCATTGTCGGGAATTGTGTATTTATGTTGTTTTTTTTAATTTCAATTTTAAATGGGTTCTTTTATGATAATAATTGTATTTTTTGTGTTATCAGTCCATTCAATATTAGTTCATGCGACATCACTTCTCAAGTAGTTCACGGTCTAATGGATAATAACTTTACCTACATTTCATGATATTTCTAAAATATATTTATCACAGTAAGAGGTCTAGGAATTCATCTTTGAAATGACGTTTTAAAACATATTGGCAAAAATCACAGTGCATTATTACAACAACAAAATCTTTTTTCTAATAATTATTCATATAACCGGAAAATAATATTTTTGTATTTTGTTGTTTTTTTGGAGCAGTTTTGAATCGTCAACCATGAACGTAAGCTAAAAATAGGATAACAGTATTTCTGATGACTCATCAGTTTGACTTTAATGACGCAAAAACGGAACACATTTGGGAAGGACTCCATGGAGGAAAATGCAAAGATAAATTTTGTTGTTGTGAAAAACCCACAAACAATTTCTGAAGAATACTTTTGTGCTCACAGCTGAATATAGCACAAGAAACAATAAAGAAAGACGTTGGTTAGATATATTTGCATCTTTTCATACACCAGATATTCCAGAAAAGATATTCTGTCGTTTTGCTTCTTTATAAATTATACCTCGGAAAAGACAATCAGAACTCTGGGGTACAATTATAGGTTTGTCTTATTCATTTTATTTTATTCAGAACTTATTGTATTGTTTTCTTTTTTCTGTATTTAAGGCTACGTTTCATGAGTTATCTAAACAGTTCTCCTAAGTAAGTATCCACTTCATATGGAGAAAATGGGTCATTTTATTTCAGATCATTGATCATTTAATTTCAACTGATTGAAATCATTCATAGATGCCTCTTAGTTAAGTGATATAAAAACTACTACAGTTATGAATAATATCCACGAAGTTAGGAAACCTGTTGTAGCAAAATGACATTTCTTCAAATTCTTTTATGTTTGATTTAAGTTTTTTATTGTTACTGTCAGCTTGTTTCCATCCATTTCCATGTAGTACAAGTTCTTGTTTTGACGTGAAGTGGGAAACAAGGAGTTATATTATAAACAAAGCGATGGAGGGATGCCCTGGATAGAAACCTATTCTAAGCAAACTGAATGTGATCTTAATTCTGAAGTGTACTTTTGAATGGGCGAGAAAATTTACGGTAGTAAGGGTTCTTACAAGTTTTAGGCGTCAGTGTCATGGCATGGACCCACAGGAGATTTGCTTCTGCTTAAAAAAAACACGATACGAAGGTTGTCCATTCACAACATGTATTCGAAATAATTTACACAGATTTATTTTCAGAAGTCGTAGTTTCACTTATGGAGACTTGAGGGACACACAAGAATAGAGATAATGAGAGAGAAATATGGAATATGAATGTATGTTATAAGTATTTCACCACTGTCAATTGAAAATTTCTCATTATGACTTAACCGACAAATTTTGTTTGTTTGTTTGTTAGATTATCTTTTCTGTCATTAGTTCATTGATTGATAAAGACCGTGCAAAAGCTTTCCTTAATTTCGGAACCCTCAAAATTTGTACCTACATTATTATCGGATAGTTTCATATTCGAGTAAAAATAACGTGATTTTCGACTCACTGTTGTATATAGGCAATCATACCATTAAAATCTTTAAATTTTATTGTGGCGAATTAATATTGATTCTATAATTCCCATTGCCACTATTTACCTTGACGTTGCCACCACAGCAGTCCCCATTGCTACTTGTAGCGTGTTGTAGTCCCCATTGCACCCGTCTAAACCCACCCCCTCTGCCACGGCAGGGGGGCAGAAAAACAGAGGCGGCTATTAAAGCCCTGCTGCCTCCGACAACGCCACCGCAAAACCTGCACCCATTAAAACACACTTACACCTCGACTCAGGAGGCGATGGGGGCGGTGGATACGACTGTGACGTTAGTGATCCAGGCTGTTACGTACATGCGGAAGTATCTTTATAATGCGACAGCTATTCTTCAAATGACGTCGATTCTCTTATAAAAGAACGATGATCAGAAAGAGAGGAAATAACAAAAGTGGAGCAGATTCCGAATTGATTCCGAATTATGGTTATGATGTAGATGACCAACGTTAAAAAGTGCGATAATTTGAATGTAAGATTATTATCAATCAGAATTCACTGTTCAATGACTTGCAGAAGATAGAGTTTGTTGATTGATATATCTTTAAATGGACTATACCGAAGGTCTACAATACACTACTCATTAAAATTATCTAATCGTAAATTAGCATAAGCTACATTTTTGTATTAAAATACAATATTATAAAAAAAGTCTCATACTCTCTTCCTTCCCACATGAAGTATACGTTACGCGGGGTAATGGTGCAATCTTTATTGAGCAATGTATACAGCAATATATGCAACCAATATTAGAGTTAAGATAATTAAATCGTGCAGATTAATGTTGTAGATCTCTATAATTGTGACATCAGTAACTGAATGTAGTGAATAATCAAATTATCTTCATTCGTTGTAATATTAAAGTTTGGTATATTAAAAAATTCTAAATAATTTAGATATACTGAAAAATAGTTAAATATTAGATATACTGAAAAATAGTTAAATATTTGTTAAGACCTTATTTGGTCTATTCACATTCTGCAACCCGCCTTACACTCTATGAACGAATTTTGCAGAGAATTGGCCAATCTTCCGGCAAAATACAACATTATGACAATGAAGCAATATCTCTGGATTAATCATTGTCATTAATATCCTCCTGATATTCTGTAATCAGTATTTATGCTTTTTTTAAACCAAAACTCTAATACTTAGTTTTTTCGAATTGAGCACCAATAAAACGTATTCTAGTGAAAATAAATATTTATAGTAATAATTTTTTTCCATTGAATTTCAATAAAAATTAACTAAGAACACAGAAGAAGTTAAATTTTTGACAACATAGCGTACCCTTTAAACGTCTACGGGTTTTAAGTTGCATTTTATTAGCCATGTCAATTTTGGCCAATTTCACCAAGTGCGAGTAAAGAAGAGAATAATCAGTCGATGATCCTTGCTTTATACCCCTTAATTAGTTGGAGATTTCCATCAATTTTGGAACAAGTCTCTGTAATTTGACTCGATG
The DNA here is from genome assembly GCA_002313205.1 of Laupala kohalensis. Classification (NCBI taxonomy): domain Eukaryota; kingdom Metazoa; phylum Arthropoda; class Insecta; order Orthoptera; family Trigonidiidae; genus Laupala; species Laupala kohalensis. The sequence continues at coordinate 211,076 of NNCF01136793.1, forward strand.
TTTTACTCGCAAATATGTCGCAAGGATTTGTTAACTTGTAGTTTATCACCATGGCTACCTAAGGAAGGTTTTGTGTCTCATGTAACGTGAGGGTTCATCAACAAGCAAACAGGAATCAAATGAATATTCTCTTGAAATTTGATTCCTGTTTGCTTTATTCAATATTTTTTTACGAATTTCGGGAATATCTTGTAATCATTTCAAATGATTAGTTTTGTTTTTTATTTGTTTATTTGCATTCAATTACTGCAGCTATGGGATATTTTATTTATTCGAAATATTTTTCCAGTTGATTTTCTGTAGATATTTATTCCTTGAAATAGATAATTATAATACATTAATTATATGTATCATAAAAATATGTTAATTCTATACCGAAATTTGAAACAGCTGAGTTTCTTTTATAAAATTATTTCGGAAGTTATTTTGGCGGAATACAAAGTATTTCCAAAATGTCATCATTCCTCAACCTTTACTCGACAGGTTTGTTGAATTTACTGACCAGATACACAAATAGGTTTTTGTTATGTATATTTCAGATTAATAGTATATTTCTAATTTAATATTAATGAATATTTCTATTTACAATACGAGCATGATTCGACTCATTATTCACATATTACTCACGTGTTCAATCTAAAAAGTATTTCATAAATTAATAATATCTTTTATTACTTTCATTCTGAAATTCACCACTCTTCACTACATAAGTTTAACGTTCACCTAGTAAAATGAGAGATAGTTGAATACCTTGTTATATCATTGAACGCTTATTTCTCGTAATGAATGATCATAAATTAGCAGTGTAAATATTTAAATATACAGTTCATTTATTATTCTGTAAAAAGGAATCATATTTATTTTCAGATTTAACTTGAATATAAAAACAGTATATTTTAATTTGTTAGATGTGACGTTTCTAGGTTTTTATTTCAGGTAATAGCGGACATACGATGAACATGCTTTTTAGATTACTCTTACCCATTACCCTTACCATTTCGTATTCTAGCAAGAGCAGAAGAGAGATATCCGGGTGAATGGCCTCAATGGAACGAATGTGCGAAAGTGGCTGCACAAAAGACACTGCACGTGCCCTGTGGCAGCGAGGCCTCCTCTTCATCCCTCGCGGAGGATTCACATCCACCCCACGACCACAAAGACCCTCAACATTTTCCGCTCTTTATGCGGAGGCGAGGGCTTTTCGGAGACGAAGGTCGCCAACCTCTGCCATGTTTTGCCCTTTGGAATGCGGAATGAGGGAGTTCCTTGACCTACGAGAAGGAAGAGTCGATCTTTCTCTGAAATGACATTTCACTAGGTTCATACCCTTCAACGATGCCTCAGTTCCGGGATGTTTCCAGCTTAGAGTTGGAATTAAGCAATATTCTCTTATATATAGCAGACAATATATTAGGTATGGTGCTTTTTACATACGAGTACATAAGGGGAATTCTTCACAAAATCTTCATCCCAATTTTCCATTTTAACCAATTTTAGTGACTTTTACTCATTATTCCTATTATACTACGAAATTCTGAGCAGTGTTTCCTAAAAATATCCACATCTTTTCAAGTCTTATAAATGTAGATACAATGTAAAATGGTAATTGTCATAATGTAACATGATAGTGGTGTCTGAGAACTTTTATGATGTGATCAAGGAGAAAGGTGATAGTGGATTGCAAAAGACTGTTGAGTATGAAATGAAAGAAGTTTTAGTCCAGATGAAGATATGAAATATATCGAAACATTGACTCAGCAGGAATTGCTGTTTTATATTTGCCTAAAGCAATAAATCAATTATGAAAATGTTTTAAACACTTGTCCCGTTTGCTAGAGTCAGAGCAGCAAAGCTCTATATCTCAAAACGTCAATAGGGCGTTGAAATGAATTTTTTTTAAAGATCTTCTATGACAATCCCAGATATTTTGATGTCAGTAAGATAGGTCCAATATCTGCGTTTTTGTGAGTTGATGTCATTTGTTGTTGGTTTTGCCTGCGTCCGACAAAGGGAACGAAGCGCGTCTAATGGCAATTTAAACTGGCGAATAGATGTTGTTTTCTAACAATTCTTAAACAAATAATATAAGTATATTAATACAATTCACGCACTTCTTCGTCAACTGGTTTCCACTTAGTGAATTTATTTAGGTAAAGTGCACAGCTCGTAACACATACGTTCTGTTGTATTACCGTGTACAATTAGCACAATTAAGTTGGAAACTACTTGGATAAAGCAAATGTGGAACTAGGAACAATACCTTAAAAGTTATTGGGGATTACTAAGACAGAGTTTCTTATGCTTATCCTGAGATACATGCTATTTTGAGCATCCTGGATCTAAGATGGGCGGCAGTCCCGGGTCCAAATAGCTTTGGGGGCCCGTACCCTGCATAAGTAAACAGAAAATAATTCCCCAAACAGTAGAGAGTTAATTCCATTTAATTTGATATAGAAAACAACGTCTTTTTCCAAATGTTTATGTAAAATAAATTGTTTATAACCATACAACTATGAAGCTGTGAGATCGTTTTCAACTTGCAATAAAGTTAAAATATGTTTTGTAACGTGAGGTACATATTAATAATGATAAAAAAGTAAAGTGTGTGATCTCAGGGGTTCAGGGTTCGCATACCTACTATCCTGGTAGAAACGATAATGACCTCTGGCGTTTGAAGAGTATGAGTCTGTGGATAAGATATGGTTTTATTGATTCCACAACTCATGAAAATACACAAACCACAATAAAAATACACGCACATCTTAATAAATCACACAAACACACAGAAAAATATGCTACTTTAATAATCCCAAATTCATTTTCCCATTTTTCCAAAATACTATTTAAACCTGTTACAAAGCTTCAGTGCAATCCACCATGAAATTAAAATTTCTTTAAACGATAAGCCAAATTTTTCTCCGTCTGAAAAACGTAACATGAAGGACTTGCAAAAAGAGATATTTCATTGACAAAATTCTCCGGGATTGTGCTTCAAACGTTCACAATTTCACTCACGTCTGTTGAACGTGAAAATTGTTCAGAGGTAGGTAAACTTGGAAGAATCTATTATTATACTTGGTTATGGCGCCGGTAACATCATGATACAGACTCGCTTTAATAGATCATCCCCAGACATCAGGTTCCAACGTCATCGGCATCGTGCGGAAGAAAATGGGTTCGATTCATCCAGTTGACGCGAATTCGGTTACGGAATTGCTGTCACGGCCACTCGAGACTAATACTCGGATTATTTTTAATATGGCCAATATTTCGGTCCAGAAAATGAGAATATGCCATAATATGAGCTTGAGGTGAATAAAATAAGCACATTCATGGAAATTTTCCACAACTGCGATAAAATATGCTTAAAAAGTAAAAAGAAATATGAATTAATATGCATGTATTAAAAATGCGCATGTTTATTTATTTCGAATTTCAATTTAAAGAGACCTTTTATCTTCATTGTAATTAATGTGATCTGTAATTAATTAAGTTAGAGCACTATGTGTAAGAAGAATCATAAGTAAAATATGCAAAATTCTTACTCTGCTAATTACACAGCATTTGGTCATTATTAGTCTTAATCAACAATTAATTAGTTTCATGACATATTTAACTTAAACCAAAATTTGCATCATCAAAGCCATATTTAATGCTAGTACTTACGATGCATGGTGAACAAATGCAAAGTAAGGAAAGTATTATAAGCTGCAGATTTTACTAGAGATTTTTTGAATGTATCACGCCTTTAGGTTAATTTTGCTTAACGTAAGTTTCTTTACTTTAGTATCCATTGAAAATTTTCAAGAGACATTTGCATATAAAAGGGTATAACTATTGTCCTCTTAACTCTCATTCAGAAAATTGATGTAAACGTTATTCATTTGGACGGTTCGCTCGGTTTTTTCTGTATCATTTGTGTTTTTGAGTAACATTAGATATCTTCAATTCAGTATATTGATAAAGAAATCTCAAAAAATTGTTGAATGTCAATGATAGACTGACAAGGACATGATTAATGGTAGAACGTAGTGGCGCAGTTGGCAGTGTACTAGCGCTCTAGGTGAATATCCCGAGTTCGATACTCGATCTCCTATTTTCATTCAACATAACACAATTAAAGCATATTGAATTAGATAACGTGTATGACCTACCGGAGGAGTGTTATGTAAGTAAACTATTTCAATTAAGACATAAGGAAGCAAATTAGTGTGCTATTGCTCGTAAAATTTCACATGGGAAATATTGACGTAAACGTTTCACATGTTTATCAGCAGCCGGAGGAGGAGAAAAGCGTGGAGAACATTAGGGAGCGAGTGACTAATGCGTTGCGGTCTTCATGAGAGGAGTTGCTGCTGGTCAGCAAATGGGCAAACGAGGGCAGTCTCCCCTGCAGGCACGCGCTGCTGTGGCTCCGTCACGACGACGTCTGCATTCCTACTGTACTAATTCTCCACGTGTTATTTGGTTCGAACTCTTGTAACAAAGATTGTATTTTTATATCAAAAATACTTAAATGTATTCTATTTCTCGTACAAAGTTTGTCACTAACTTTACATACATTGAGTTTTAGATGTATGAAGAGACACGCGAGAGAATGGAGGAGGTGTACGAAGATGAATTCGGATATTAATGATGACGATAGCAATCGTGACGCGTAAGGGCAAGGTGGAATATTTGAGATCTCTCCGGAATGCAAAGCGACTACATAAGAACTAAATTTTCTAAGGAGCATTAAACATGCAATCACGTTCCAGAAACTTCATGCAAGTTAATTATTATTTGATTTGAACTTCAAGCATTTACATTCGTTATCATTCGTTTGTAATTTATATCATTAGAAATTCATCATTATCATGGTTTTACATGTTTTCTTGAATATGTGGAAGACATAGATAGGTATTAAACTTAAATTACTGATCATTCTATCTTTGAATACAAATTGCCTCACTTTTTATCTTCATCTAATATTTTATTATACCCATATATGTGCAAGTTTTCAGTATTATTAGATATCATAGATAACAATCATGGGTTGGGATGCAATAAACCTGCAGCAAATTTGTTCATTTTATAAACTTCCTGTCACGATTCTTTTCTCGTGATAAATTGAGTATTAGACTTTTCCAGCCGACGAGAACTAAAGAAAAAAAATACATAATTCAATAGAAGTTGTTTTAATGAAACATTTTTCTTTGGTTTTAGAGATGAAGGAAATCTTCACCGTGCATGTATTTACTTAGGATAAAACTAATTAAATTACTAAGAATGCTATGTAGTCATAAATAAAGCTTTTGAAAACGTTTTCCTTTTTCGCTGCTTATGAAGTGAAGTTAGAAAATTGAAAGTAATCTTTATGACGGTGACCTGTGATTATATCTTGACAAACTCAATTCCATCGAACTACCGGATTTTACCTTGTGTAGAATTGGTGATCTCAAACGTTTTCTTCCAAACACGTCTTATTAAAATGTACAGAGTGCTCAAAATGACGTCGCATCTTTGAAATTTTTATGCATTTATTCAAATGACTCAATCCTTGATTTGGGGTCATTTTATAGTAAAATATATCTACTATTTTTTCAAATATTTATACAGGTTTAATGAGTATTCCATTGGTTATTTCACATTGGTATTCCATTGTTTTCTAAAGTCGTTTTCTTACCAAAAGTGCGGTTCTTGTTCAACACGCGAAACTGGGAAGGGAGGTCTCAAAACTTTATCTTTGACCCGAAAAGAAAAAATCAAGAGGTGCCAGGTCTGGCGACCGTGGTGACCATGGTCAGGACCACGAATGTTCAATGCTAATCGCGTGACGCGCAAAGAGGCGCGACTGCCCTGCCCCAAGAGGAAGTCTTGGGTACTATCTTCACAGTTTTCAGGTTGGCGGGTTTTTTAATCCCTTCGTACGGTTTATAGGTAATCAACATACTAATATTTTTTATTTGAATTTAGATTTATTTTCTGAAGCTCGATATTTTTTCTATATTAAGTTGTAGGGCGGGAAGGAAAATTACTTTTTATCTGTGGAAGGGGAGAAGAAAAACAACAAAGAAATATAATAAAAAGTACAAATTTATTTATAAAAATTAATATTATATCAATGATACAGAACCTCATAAGCATTTCAGTCTGTTTTTCTCGTGTATTGTAGTAAGAATATATTTTTCAAACACATAGGAAATAATAAAATATATGCTTTGTTACACACTATACACTTAGTTTTGCTTGAGATAAGTTAAATACACTAAGAGAACAAATTGAATAATCACATTCAGTTATATTAGCAACAATTATGATTACTATATCCATGTAATTCTCAAGTGCACAAATGTTTCGTAGTATTTCAATATAACATGTTCTGCATTCAACCTAAAATTAAATTATCATCTAAAAGTTAACATTTCACAAGATCAAACCTGGAAATGAGAACTTTTTTCGACACTTAAGCAGCAAATAAAGATGTGAAGAATGATACTCTAATGCTCTAATCAAATCACGACAAGAAACTAACACTATAAACATTAAGAAACTAAACAAGATTTTCACAACAAAAATTAAATTCTTCTTTATAACATCCACCCCACCCCCCTGCCACATCTTCAAAGCCCAAAATCTGATCATTCATAGGATCGTAATCCACATGTTTTTCAAGAGAAATCTCGTCAAACATGAGAAAGCAGAATTTGTCCTTTTCAGACATGGAGGAAATTTGCCCAGCCATATTGTGCAGTATGACTTTAGAAACACCAGAATTCAGAGGAATAGACTGCCGAATACGAGAAAGAGTTCGGTAACTGGGCAGTTGCAGCATAGGAGTAAGAGATCTGTACAAAGAAGAACTCTTCTTCTGAACTATTAGGGCCAGTGCCTTCAGACGACAAGACCCGTCTTACCCGTCTTTGGCTTGCCCGTATTACTCAAGATAGATTTAACTATCTCCCTACTTCTTTCGGGTAGCTACTTCAGTGGTGCAGAGAAATCATCTGGAGCTGGAGCTGCATAGGGCATGGAGGTTGAAGTCGATGAGGTGGAAGGTCCGCAAACCAGCTCTCCTTCCAGTGTCTCCACTGCCAGGTCATCTTCAACCTCCATGCACTCCACTTCAGTAGTGATAGGGTGATCTGGACAACATTAACAATAACAGTTAAACATTAACCTAATGTAGATAATCGAAATAAATAAATCAAATGGTAAAAAAGTATAATTTTCACAAAATTTTCATTTCACAAAAGACATTGCGAAGTTCAAAATACTCTTTCAAAAAGGTAAAAAAAATTATGTATAAGAGCTTATATTTTTAGAATTGTATAAAAAAATTCAAAAATAAATATTAATAAACCAATTTGGTTAAAAATAAAAAAAGATATGTTCTAATATTAACTCTTCCATACTTCTCATATAAGTGGAACAATAATTGCAAGATAAAATTATTTTCATTAGTCTTAGAACTTACCATGAGTTAATTGGTATTCAATAAATTCCACCAAACTTCCCATGGTCTGAATACCAGGAGAATCTGCAAGTAAAAGATAGGAATAATAGATTGCCAGTTAAAACAATAAAAATAAAAAATAACTTTAACCAAATGTACTCATTTCTCGCATTGTCAACAACCTGGTGAAAATTGTGACGGACCGGGACTCGAACCCGGGTTTGTCTGCAGTAGCTGCAGGTGTGCTGTCTACAGCGCCACCCACCTCGAATTTCAAAGCCAGTATGCAAAAGGTCCCGGGTTCGAGTCCGAGTCCATCGCACTTTCACCTGGCCACAGACGATTCAAACTTTCCTCAAAAATAGTGAGTTTAAAACAAATACTCACTTCTTGTTGGAATTGATCCCAGCTTGAGGATAACCCTCACTTTTCCAGGATTGTGATCGGGATTGGAGTAGCAGGAATCCTCGAAATGGAGAGAGCATAGAACTATATTCTTCCATTTCGGGATATCCCACTCTCTGCTGGGTCGTAGGCCCAGAAACACCAACAACCGATCACACGAACTCATGTGGGCAGCCTTCCCCGGGATTCGGTGGAAGAACAAATTCTTGTTTTTCCACCTCGTGGCCCCACAGAGAGTGCAATTATTACTGTAATGTTTCAAAAAATACAATTAATACCACCTCATAGAATACGTTAACATACTATACACTCCTCGAAAGATACATTACTTACCCGGGCGAAGACATTTCGGCACTAATCCACATAAACAGCACACAAAAAATCAAAAAATCTCGTTCACAACGCTCAGTTACCGCAACGCTCGCGAGTCAGCAGCAGTATGGCCTGAGTATGGCGGTAGCTTTTGTTAGCTTTCGAATCATACTCTCTAACCCTTTTTACGGGGATTCCCATAAAAATATTGGTTCTGAAGTGTTTTAATAAGAGCGATCTAGCGGTTTCAAACGTTATTATTACAGACTACACTGGCGCAGTCTGACGGAAGTCTTAAGCAGAAAAGTCGACCATAGCCGCCTATGAAGTGCCGTGGTCCTGACCATGGCATTGGTGCACCTCTACCAATCCATTTATCTGTAAACAGGTTTGAGAAAAGCACGGACTAATTGTTTAAATGATATTCCTATTAGGATGATCTTTACCACACAGGGCACGTAAATTACTTGCGCAGCTGACGCAGACTACGAAATTTCAAACAAGAACACTCAACGAGCACGCTTGGAATTAAGGAAGGAAGAGCTGAAACATCTCTAAGTATGGATTAGTTGAGACTTTGTATCGCCACTTCCGAGCCATTGTGAGCCATTTATTATCCATTGTGACAATTGTTCTCCAATTACATGAAATTATATAAGTACAGTGGTGATTTGATTAGTCGTGATGAAATTATGTGAGTGGATCGTGATTTCTCAATTTCCGTTTCGGTCTCTCACATCGACTCATCTTTCTGTAATTATATGTTCTTAACTCGGGACCAGTGAAGACTGACATCTTTGAAACAACGGTCACTAGTGCTTGTGGTGAAGTGCTTCATGTTTTATACTACGTGAGTAAAAACGGTATCTATTTTCCTATAAAATGAAATCCAAAACAAATATTGGGTATATTGCTGCATCAAAATACATGCATGTTCTCTTTTAAGATATACATGACATTTTGATCTGGTCACCCACATCTGGATATGGATCTTGTGGCCACATTACATTACGGCCCTTCATCTCAATTATTCAAAGCCATTTTGGCGGAAACTTTTTTGCACATATAGATAATTATTTATTATTATAGATAACGATAGTAATTAATTATAATTAAATTATTATTTTAGATTATCGTTAATGGCTTAAGTATTATCATTTGTTGAGTATATTACACAGTTTATTCTTTAAAACAATCAATTGAATAAGGAAAAGCACGAAGAAAAGTTTTCCCTCCTTGTCGCCAGTTGTATGAATTTTATAGTTTCCTTGCTGGCCACCTGACCCACGGAACCTATCCTGCTTTCGATCGCCAGTTGAATACTACTCGATGAAACGGGAATGTCTGAGTTGGGCTCCAGAGCGAACTCAGGAAAATGCATGATATTGGGCTCCAAATATCTCCGAATCCTGTCTTGAGTTGGGCCCTAGTGATTAATCATGTTACGTCGAATGAAAATGGGAGACGGGACCGGGGATCGAACCCGGGACAGTGAGCTTTGCGCGCTCATGCGCCTACCGACTGCGCCATCCCGTTCGCCACCCGTGCCCGTCTACAATTCTCATTCAACTTGTGAAACCCAAAGACCTCCTAGGTGGCCTCATAGAGACTAAACTCCTCATCTGAGGCGACTCCCTTAGGAAGTACTTTATTTGGGTAGTATTTTCCATTTCTGGTTCACAAACATAGAAATCTCTTAGATTGCGGTCTTTGGGTTTCACAAGTTGAATGAGAATGGTAGACGGGCACGGTTGGCGAACGGGATGGCGCAGTCGGTAGGCGCATGAGCGCGCAAAGCTCAAGGTCCCGGGTTCGATCCCCGGTCCCGTCTCCCATTTTCATTCGACGTAACATGATTAATCTGTTACCTGGCGGTGAGGTTCACCGCAATCTAAGAGATTTCTATGAGTAATATGAGTTGCAACCGTTTGATTACATCCGTCACCACCAGCTTTTTCGAAATCCTCGTTGAACTTCAACACACGAACAATTAAACCTTATAAAAACTTCAAATTTCTTTGGATGGATTTTTGTAATATCAACTTTAGCTTTTAATACTAACCTTATTGGCTATTTAAGAAACAAATATTTATATAAAAATCTATCAAATATTTAGATAAAATACATTGTCTCATGTCAGAAAAATACGTGATTCTCACGAGAAAAACAATTTCTTTCTATATCCCCCCAAAAAAGTCCGTAAATATTTTGGTCTGTTCTACCTATAAGATTTAAGTATTTTATTCAGGATTCAATAGGGAGTCAGCGTGGCTCAGTGGAGGGTAGAGCGCTGAACTGCTGGCTGGATGGCTGGGGTTCAAACCCCGATGAGGTGGGGATTTTTCATCACACCTCAACATCCAGCCTGACTCCCAGGCCTACTCAGCCTGCTGTAAAATGAGTACCAGGGGTTATCCTGGTGTCAAACCGGTCGGAGCGAGATGCTGACCACATCTCCTCATCCTAGTGCCGAGGTCAAGTAATTGCGGAGCTCTACCCTCCGCGAACCCCTTCGGGGCCTGTTGTGGGATAGTTTGACTTTGACTTGATTCAGGATTCAATCCAACGAACACTCGAAGTATTTAAATAATTAAAAAAATAACACGCTGATAAAATACATTGTCATAAAATTATATAGCTTGCAGAATTAAATAATAATACATATACTTTCTTCTCTGGAAATTTCTATCTGAATAAACAACAGTAGTAACAGAACTCTCCCGAAAAAATGAATTTGAATTTGTATGTGTCGGAGTTTAAACAAGTTTTACAGGAAAGATGCAAAATTTTGCAATTTTCTTTCCTCATTAGTCCATAGCATTTGTTTACTGACTGTCATTTGGGTACTTTATTTATATTTCTGTAACCTAATATTAGACTTGTACCATTCATAATTTCTTCGCGTATTTGGTACCTACAGACTCATGTCCCCTCCCATAATGACAACACCTTTTATCTGAACGAGGTTGGATTCCAATTCATGGCAGGGATTAGCAATCCCTTCCAAACCCTTTCCAGTGGTTATTACTTGGGATCCAATTCGAATTCATGCGATGGAACATATCGTACCAGATCCAAGAAGACCATTACGTAGAGGCAAGGTTCTCGGAACACAAATTACTTTCTTGCTGGCTCGAAACCTGTGTCTTTGAATCCTGAATGAAAACTGAAGACAGAACATTACAGAAATAATTTAAGATAAATGAAATTATCACACTTCGGTGAACCATGAGGGTGACCACGTGGATGACCGACCTCGTTCACATAGTCCTAATCTCTGTGTTCCGGGTTCGATAATAAAGTGGACTCAGTCGTATTTATTACCACACATGATCTGAACTAATTGTTATAGAGCAATACAATCAGAGCGACAAAGAAAATAGCAACCCGACAGATTGTTGAGTCAGTCCGAATGCTTTGAGTAGTCTCCGTAGTCAACCCCTTGTGAGAGACTCCAATTGGAGCAGGAGCAACACTCAAATCCTGCATGAGCTTGAGACCCTGCAGTCGACATCACAGCCCTGTCACAGCCAGCGATGCTCTTCCCGCGATCTATCTTCAAGAACCCGACACAACAACTCTCCCCTCGTGACGCACTATTATGTGTGACATCACGGCGTTGCAATTCTTTGTAGTTAAAATGTAGCATGAAATCAAATAAATTACTTTTAATTATATTAGTATCGTATGCTAAATACATACATCATACAAGACTACCTCTGCAATTTTAAGAACGAGTAAGTTCAATATTCTACTTTAAATTGAATGTGTTACGTGAAGTATGTGTACACTGTTTGTAGTATTGTACGCTGTATCACACATTTTATAATTGATATTCATAACATTGTGTGATGGGATTTCAAGATGTAGAAAGAAGTAATCTGTTTCTTTCAATTATACTCAATGAGAAAAAAAAACTATTTGGTTATACAACATAGTTCAGTCCCCATGATTGCTTGCTGTTTGAATTTAGTGAATGAGTAATAAAATCTTGTGTATCTTGTTTACACTTTACAAATGTGATCTGCTCTCGAATGAAAGGTATAATTAAATTAATGTTCAATATATGTTGTGGAATGTTTGTTTATAGAATAGAATGTATAGGAAGTATTTCTGGAGATACATTTTAGAACTATTTGATTAATCACGAGCGAATACATATTGTTTTTTTAAAATTCATTTTGTGATACATATTTAAATGTAGTCTATGAATTTATTTATGTATTATTGTTTACTAATGTCATTTTTTTCAATTTCAGAACAAAAGAGACAAAGATTTAAAAGAAAGATTTTGAAGTAATTTACCATGATTATCCTCTTGAGTTGTTATATTCAATAAATTTTATCCACAAGGATATAAAAACGAATCTATTCGACATAATCCAATGGACAGAAAGAATGTTAACCATTTGAGAGACCACAGGAGCTCACGACATATCCTTCACATCTCTCGAACTTCCCTGATAATTGGTGGGAGCAAAGGTCATTAAGTTGTTCCACAAATTTTCATTTCAGTCCTTCCGCGCCCAAGGATTTCGTCTTGTAAATTGAGTTTATCTTCCCATGGGAAACATCGAACCGCAAAAGCTAAACGGTAAGTTTTCCGTGTACAGGGCGCAAGCTTTCGAGCTTAGAGTAGGAATTATAGTGTCTATCTGTTTCCGACAAGGGACGTGAGGGAATGTAAACTACTGCTAGCGCTGTCAAGGGTACGCGCTCGCTCAGTCACTTCTTCTGCGAACAGGATCCATGCAATAAGATTGCAGATGGACGAATTGACAATGAATGTTGAAGAATATTTCTACAGCTCCTCGTTCTTAAAAGTTTGCAGCAACAAGTATCTCTCCCAAAAACGTTATCTGTCATTAGTGGATGATTTCTGAGCTATATCTGAAGTGAATTTCTGTTATTTCAGCCATAAATATCCCCATATTTTCCATAAAATAGCTGCAGTACATAAATCTAGTGAAGTCAAGAACTTCCCTTCATCCCTGAATAAGCAATAGCATACATCCTCAAAGACATGTATACCAAATACCCAATATTTAAAGTAAAACAAAATGAAGTGCATTAATGAATTATTTTAGAACAATAATCATGTACTTTTGGAATAAAACTCTTATCTCGTATCGTTGCGATATTTTTTGCTTTTTTTCCTAAACATACTTCACTATGGTTGTAGAAAGTAAAGTAATTAAATATCGAAGAGAGTTCGCATTCTATTCGTGCAATATTGTTGTAAGTGGAATTCTGGAACCAGATATTCTCTTATCGATTCTCGACAAACTACTAAAAAGTTCTCAATTCAATCACCTCTAAAGGGTGGATTTTAAATAAAATCTTTTTTTTTTCAATTTCGAAAGGAAAATCATATTCATTTCAAACAACATTTACAAAATTAATTAAAAAACTAATGTTGAAGAAAGAATGTTTACAATGCGCTCCAAGAAGTGTTATAGGAGATAAGTGTAATAGAAAACATTGAGATATGAATTGTTTTCGAGTACTAGGGTCATCAAAATTCATACGTTATTATTTAAAAAATTACAAAGAAAACATTAAAAGCACCCTTTTTATCCACAACGCCATAAATTTGATATTAATATAAACAATTACTTTTCATACTAAATTGCAATGACTTTTACTTAACTTTTATTTCTGCTGATTATCATTCAAAACGAAAAGACTAACATCTCTTCCTCAAAATGTACTTGATTTAGTAGCACAAAAACCCAACACTTAAAAATCCGTAAGCGTCCGCACCAAAAAATGCATGCGCAGCAAATACGCAATCGATTTTTTTTCACTGTTACATTACGTTTTGTATAAAGATGTTGGAAGGTATTATGACCTGTTTGGTTTTATGGCCCATTCCCACCACTAGTGTTTAATATATACGGAAAATGGTCATGTCACTCATACTTACTTAAGCAAGGGTATGTGAGTGACAACATGTAAGATATTCCACAGTCTTAGCGTCCCCATGGACATGGTTGCCCATTACGTAGTAGGTAGTGTAATTTTTTTCTCTCAAGAAAATTAAAATAATTTCTCCTTAACCATGGCTTTTCTTAATCAGTTTTGATCGTGGACTGGAGATATTGGAGCCCTTTTCGAGTAGAGTTGAACTTGTTAGAAAAGGCTTCTTACAAAATGTTAACAAGTGGCTTATATGAAAGAAAGCTGACTAACAACTGTTTTCTACCGTTTACTTCATTTCTCAATTATTAAATTTGAAAACACTGCACACTCTACTCTTTTTTGTGTTGTTTTACCAAGTTGCTCAATAAAATATCAGTTTTGTAAAATGACAATTTTATCATCAGGTGGGGATAGTTTGACCCAGTTATAAAAGTTTGGAAAATCAATATTCTCGTATAAAACGACGATTAGAAAGGTATGGCACTTTTTTTTACTACGCAGATAGGTAGGTTAGAATTTCACGCCATTTTATTCCCAAAAGCTCCCAAAATGGAGGCAGGACAAATTCTCAAAGCTTCGGTGGACCATAATACCTTACGATACCTTACCTTGGCCAGCGATCAGTACTTTGACGAATGCTACATGCAACTGTGTGCAAAACAACTGAACAGGATAGAAGGAAGTGGGGGTAGAAACCCGAGCGCCATCACTCTTCCCTCCTTTGAGATAAGGCATCACTTCCAACACGGAAACAGTGTAATTCACTGAGCAGAGCAAACGACAATAACAAACTCTTTTGAAAATATTCATAATGCTCAAGATTTCAATAATTATTATAGTAATAAACAACGTTTTCATTTTCAAGTATATAAATAAATAACGCGAACGATCACATATTACATAATAAGAATACAAATTTATGAGGCGATAATAAAAGGAAGATTCCTGAAAGTTAGCGAAAGTACTTATACTGCCTGTCCAGCTACAATATCTTCTATTCTATGTTGTCATGAGCATATATAATTCTTATAAAAGCTTTAAAAGATTCATTCGTGAGCCCTGATCTCAAACGGGGTTTAGTGAGGTTCGTTTTTGAAAAAAGCTGTTCGCAGGTATAAGTACTACAGAACAGCGATATATTTTTTACCAGCACACGCACTATATTGTCCAAACTTAGGAACAATTTTTTTGTAAAAATAACATTACACCCATGAGAAAGCGAGCAATAAGAAAGAGTTAAGCAGCGCTGGCAGTATTCCCCTCCCAACTGCGTACGCAATCATTCCCACCTCAATGTAGCGGTTCATAGAAATTGCACTTAGCATGTACACGTAAATGCACACGCGTGCAAATATCCGAAAGGGAAGCTGTGGCCACCCCTGCCTTTGACATATATGAGAAAGTAAAAGTGATTGGATACTTGGATGTTTGTAGTACGTCTGGATGTTTCAATACTCGTCAAGTGCGCAAACCTAAATCATGTGATTTATATTTATGAAACTTGTTAAAATTGTTTGAAACTGTTTAGATTATATTAAGATATATGAAATATTTACTCGTTGAGAGTAGAAATTCGCGCGTATCCAGTGAATTTTCTTACGGTTAGTTAGAGGTCTTAGGGGTGGTCGTCACCAACGTTGCACGAGGAGAAAGGTTTCTAAAGAATTCTATCCCGTTGCACCTATTAAAAATATTGAAAAAACCCAAAATCCGTTATTAAGTAAGTGAATTAACAATGTTTACATACAAAAATTGTAATTACAAAAATGACAATAATGTATAAAAGAATAATGTACTATCGATAATTTACCCACACAAGTACAATAAACGTAGTATATTAACCTCAAATATTAATCTTCTTGTTAGTTCAATTTTCATCAAGTCATGTTGCATCAACGGGTGGGTTCAAAAATGCGGGAGTTTTTATAATTTACCCACAGAGTCGTCAACTTCTAGTTTGGACCATCTTTTAGTGTCTGACTGACACAGCGGCGTTCAGATCAGTTGCTTATATTTACCCTTTGTGTACAATTATCCCGCTTGACCGTTCCCTTTTAAAATTGAAATTACAAAAAATTCTTTCTCAGTGAACCTATACTTTACAAAAGCAACATAAAGTCAAAATTTGAAGACCCTATCTCTAAATTTTCTCCTGTGCGTTGATGAACGATTCAGTGAATCACTCTGTCAATCATTCAGGAGAAAAGAAATCTTATTTTCTGTGTTAACTCTGTACGGTTGTCTGTTTGATTCTCAATTGGTAACATAGTCATCGTTTTTACTTCAATGAATTTACAATGTTAGGCCGAGTTTCTAAAAGAAAACAATCCATGTTTAATGAAATATTGCATGGGAGAGGATTGCAAGATTTAGCACATTTACTCATATGTATGAAACATTCTCAAATTTTCTTTTGCTTTGATCCGACATTTTGTTTAGCCATATATAAATCACAATCAAATTAGTTCTGAAATACCAGAGACTGTTCAATATTTTTAACATTACAACAGTCATTATACAGATCCTACCCAAAAGCAAAAAAACTTGTTAAATCATGTTTTCTGTAAAATTAATATAAATATACAAAGTTATCAGTTTTGTAGGATACAGTTCCGAAAAAAAATCTCAAAAATTCTTTAGTTGTTTAAATTCGAGCAATTCCCATTACTGATGAGGTGTGCAAATTTTTTAGATACAAGATCATAGCCATACTTCTTCAGTATCTAAGCAGGATACATAACGTCTGGTTTCTTGATTTCCAATCTCCAAATTACTCACACAGTATGAATAATGCACAGTAATTAACTACCTGCTCACCATGTTGTCTATATGTAATGAAACTGCATATCACTGAAGTACAACTCAATGCAGTATACTTCTTGAAGATCCACTATCTTTCAGCGGGTTCCTCTATGAAACTGAATATTACATTAGTTTATCCACTCTCATCCATATTGTAGGAACCAGCAAATCATTAACACGTATATGGTTCATCTCTAACACATACTGGAATCAACATTACATCTCCAGTGAATCAAATATTTATCTTTACTCATTTACAATATTCAGTTTCATAGTTAAATACGCTTCAACCGAGTTAAAAGAAGTTTAACTTGATCCTTCATACAGTTCATTAAAAGGGCTATTTTCTTCGTCCTCATTGGTACGTACATCCATTTTAATGACTTGCATTACCAATGTCTTCGCGCCAATTTTGATAAAATTTCTTGTATAGAGTTGAATCAATATATTTCTTCTCTAGCTTGTTCTTACAAGCTCGTTCTGTTCGTACTGGCACCGGAAAAAGGTTGGAATCCACCAAATTAAAAAGAGCAAGTTAATTTACATTAATCTTTCCAACATTACATGGTTAGGAAAAGTGAACCGGGTTACCAAAATGCGTCAAATGTGTAGCGGGTTTCTTGTAGGGGTCTGTGAATAATTTCTTTGGTCTCGAAAACTAATGAAAGAATCCATCAAAGTCCGTGTCTTACTCCTATTTTCTCTTCTTAATGCAGAGGGTTTAAGGTAACATTCATTTTTATAGGATGAAAAAATATTTGTATCATAATATATGATTGAATAACGTAAACACTTAACTGTCTTAATGCTTCGTTTTTTTTGGTGTAGTAGACAGAGAGATTAGAGGAAAGTTCAGGTAGTTTTTGTCAGTATCTATCAACCCAAGTACGTAAAAGAACGTTTTGGCCAATACTAGACATTGGTATAAAATAAAAAATAAAATAAATTTATTGTCAAAAAACAGTACAAACTGCGTATACATAGTTCACTCTTAATAATGCCATGTGCACAAATCATGCAAACGGTGTTTTACGTTTGTCTCATTTGAAATTTTGCGAGGAATCGAAGTAAGCTCATAAACTTTTTGATATGATTGTTCCTTTGGCGGAAATCTCAAAAGTATGAAAAAATGGCTCTTCTTCGAACATAAATATCTCAAATTATGAATCTCACCTTCTTTCTAATTCTTTGGCTCAAAAGTATCCCTTTTATACATATACATTTTAGAAAAGTTTACATTTCTTTGGGAAGCAATGGAATTTGGGTCGAAAATTCAATAAAATTAAAAATAAGAGAATTAATGTATCACATAATCACTAGTTTTATAACATTTCTCGCGGAAGTGTTTTTTATGAGAAAACTGTATTTATGCATTTGTTGTACGTGCATATCTCCATGTAAATGGATTTATTAATGTTTTAATTGTCATGAGTAAGGAAATCATGTGAGTACTGGTGACAGGAAGTATCCTAACCCATTCGTCATGATGTTCTTGAAGGAAAGTGATTCAGATTAAAATTATTGTAAATACGCTCGAGAATGAGGAAATGCTTATATAAATTATTAAAAACACATTTAAAAGCAGGAATCCACGGTTGCGAGGTAATGAAACAAATATTAAGATTCTTATCGTGAAAAGTTTTTTGAAAAAATGAAGGTAGAAATCGCAGATCACATCTAAAGGGCTGACAATTTGGACGAGTATATATATTTAGACTTTGAATCTGATGGATTTAATTTAATTCCATATAACCCTGGCCCTCGTGAAGTGGGATTGCTCGTGCAAGAACGAAACCGTCACAAAACGGTATAGGTTGGACATCCGGATACGAGTGACATCAGAAGTGGCATCGACACAAGATCGCGTGACAGCCATTCATTCTGTGAACATTTACTTACGGAAGACATTTTGAGAAGAGCGGTTCATTCCTGGAACATGATTGGCAACTTGTAAGACAGAGGATGCAATACTTGTTAGGAAAAAAAGGAGATGGGAGGAACAGCCTTCAGATGAAAAGGACTGAACATTGTTGCGTAATTTTACTTGGTGATGACTGTCATTAAGATTTAACTCCTTCTGGTGCAGGATGAAATGAAAATTTTTACAGTGTTTAATGATTTAAATGAAAATGGACTTTCTTGACTATTACACTCGAAAGGGAAATCGTGAAATCATTTTACTCAGCAAGAATATTCGAAACGGCTCAGTTAGCCCCCTTTTAAGAGGGAAAGCGAGAGAAATACCTCACATTCAGAAATAGACAACTATATTTTTACAAGTAAAAGCCCATGCCAGTTCACACGAGAGATAATCATAATTTTTAAATGCGTACAGAAATCGTAAACAGTTAAATTGTTCTCTCAAATTTGCCTGTGAAGCAATGAAAATTTCATAGAATATTGAGATGTATCGCACAAATGTCATATTTTCAAGTACGTAAAGAGAAAGAGTGAGTCGTAAGTAGACATGAACAAAGCTGCGGACACCTGCTACTCCATCGCAACAGCCCGCCTCCGTCTATGGCACAAGGCTCGCAGTGCGTCCAAAGATGACAGAACCCGTTGCCGACGGGTCCTCCTCAGTCTCTGCCGCCAACGACGCTGGAGAAAAACTCTTAGAGGCGTAGATGGCTATACGAGTCTCGTATAACGGACGAACAGCAAACTGCCGATGGCGAGCTTAGACGACGGTAGTGTTTTCCTCTTTTTTCTACAAGACACAATCGTCCTTTAAAGGTCACCTTTCTTTTTTTTCACACATCATATATTCTTTCTCAAATGTTTAGCTCTGTTAGGAGACTGAAGATTCGTATGAGCGGAAGAAAAGAAAGTAAATAAATTAACAGTTAAATAATCGTTTCAGGAGGTGCATATCATGGTAATCCGTGGTGACATCTGAAACTTCAGAAGAACACTGGAGGATCTCTTTCTGAATCATGATATTCTCACACTTACATTTTCACCTCCAACATAAACGTTAAATTAACCTACATTTTACTTATACTTACTTTTACTTTTTAACGATACTGCTTAAAATACAATTTGGAATTTCAGTGCGGTCTCTACTCTACCACACACTTCGTATGGGTCCACGGAGTAGCTCATCATCGATACTGAATTGAACAGAATTCATTATCTCCTCGAACTAAATTGTTCGTCACTGAAAGTCAATATTCATAAAAATGTAGAAAATATAGTTTAATTTATTGATACTCGCGGAAAGAGTTTTATGAATCCGAAATCCTTTGGGTAAACAAAATTCGTTCAAATATGACACAACTTATTTCATACTCTGGAAACGATATGACAAAATGTGAGAATGCAATCGTATTGGAAGGACTCTTCCCGTGTGTCATGAACGGTTTGCATGAAGCAAGTAGATTTTGGTGTATAAAATGAAGTAATACATTACATTACGTCGCTACGCGGTCGAAATAGCTTTCTAATTAAACAAATGATTTAGACGGAGATAATGTTTTTCTCTGTAATATTATGAAATAAGACATTTTGCTGAGTATAGGAACTCATTGCTCCTTCGTTCATGGAATTCTTATCTTGTTGCAAATATTTAGGAGCTAGTTTTCTCTATAGATGCTTTTCGAGAGAATATGCTTATTACCTTGGTGAAACAAATCATTAGAAAAATAACTCCTTGAATTTCCACAAATCTACTAATCTTAACTTGCATCATGGCATAATAAATAATGAAATACAAAGATTTTGTTTTGTTTCTTCTTTCATCTACAGAGTAGTACTAGTACGTTGGTGTAAAACCGTTTCCACATTCTCCGTGAATCGTCATGGAGCATCTCAGAAGCTCCATTGTTGCAGAACTCCGCCATCTTCCTTGTGTGAAAGCTACTATTACTAGACAAACCACAAATGATCAAAGCAAACCAACGCTTTCTCTGATTGAAAATGGTTTACTTCCTTGGAAAGAGTCATTTTGGTGGCAACGGCCGCACAAGGAGTAATGGCAGCGGGAGCGACGCTTAACGACCGGAACGAGAACTGTCCTCTGTGATTTGCAGAGGTGGACATCCCCGCCGCTCGCTTTCACAGATCCCGACATTTTTTTGTGAATGTCGCAATGTTTCATGAGAAACCAGCGATGACAAGGAAAATGTTCTGATGAATGCAGTAGATGCATTTGCTTCATCTCACTATGCAAGGTGTCAGGTACACTTGCAGCCGGTGACCTCGATTGTTCAAGAACACTAGAATAATGATACACCCAATACTCTTATCGCATCACCCAATACTTCCGGAAATTATCACCACGTACAAGAGTAATTCCATCCCTGAAGCACAAGCTGGAAGCTTATTGAGAAATTGTGGGTTCCTACGTTCTTTACTCCAATTCCTCTGTATGTCAGGAGGAAACACTAGCCATAGCTAGATGATTCCAAAACCTATTATATATTTTAATTACGTCTGTATAATATTAATTCTTTGATAAAACGACCTAATTACACAGACTTATTTATTAACTTATAAGAGACAACGTTCCGACTCCCACTGTGGGTCATCATCAGGCAAGCAATGAAAAACAATGACGGTCTTACATTGGGAAAAGAAAGGAGCTTATGCAAGTCAAAATCACAGAATACAAGGATCATATACAAAATAATTAGACACAGAGGCAACAACAATACATTTACAACAGACAACGAATCATCGTACTTCAAAAGTACAAAAAAGTATAAAAAGCATTAAAACATTGCTTAAGCAAAGAACTTAATATAAAAAATATTAAATATTCTTAGTGTTTATTTAAAAATAAAATGTTTCTTTAAAAATGTTCTTAAAATATTAGTTAATTTAGAATGCAAAATAAAATGGAATAAATTTTCTGATTACTGCATCTCCAAAATTTGTGATTTTGCTAAAGATCATGATGATGCTAAAGAATTTTGCTAAAGATTTTGCTAAAGATCAAGAGATATCATTTTAAATTATGGAGTACTTCAATCATTTTACATACATGTTTATGTGGATCGTATTACTTGACAACCACGATGGAAGCATTGCTGCGATATGGTCTCCGCTGACATTGAATAGATTTGTGATGCCATTATGTTAATTTTTTATTAATTTTGCACACAGATACATCATGATACGACCAAATTAATGTATACATTCATTTCTTAAAGGGCATTTGATTGAAAGTTGGTGCAAGGTACATTTGACTCGTTTGAATTTTATAATTCATGATCCATGTAGCTTTGCTATATCCATGACGTCCGGCAGCAATCAAAACAGAAGAACACTCTGCTCATCAAAATTCTATGTCATTTTAAACACGATTTAAATTTTAAAGAGCTCTTAAATTTGTCATCATTCATTTTGTTGTACTGTAATGTCTATGTGACTATATATGCTTTTTAATTCATTTTTTTTAAATTCATCCCATCAGATGATATTTCCTGCTTAATTCAAGCATTCTTTGAACAGTTAATTATGAAACGCAGTCTACTGCTTACCGAGAAAGGGAAGGGTTAACTACAAAACCTACCAAGCAACATGAATAATAACGCATGTGGCAGTGACTTTTACATTCATAAATGGATACATTTGTTGAACGAAGAAAGGAAAAAAAAACATAATGAGAAATAACACTGGCAAATACAACAGAATAAAACATTATTAGTATTTACGTGAACGGGAGGAATACTATACAAGGAGATAGTATTGTAAAGTAAACGGAAGAATCATTCAAAAGTTTGTACATCATCTGTAAGAGCACAATTATTTTGAAAATTCAAATTTTAGATGTAAAAATACGGTATTGGTGATAGATTTAATGTTTTTATTGTTTTTTATTGATGAGGTGAGGTCCACGCTATGAAGCGGTCCATTTCACCCAACTACGTTCTAGAAGGTAGGGAATCTGGGAAAGTCACACTACCGAAGAGTGTAATTTACCAAAGAGTCTTAAGTATATGAGGGAGTAGAGTCAGATGGGATCGTTGTAAACACGTATAGAATGTTTCTCTTTCACTCCTCAAGTTAAATGTTCAAATTCGTAAAAATATACTTTTAAGTACACGTATATAACAGATTACTTAAGAAAAAAAACTCCTTCATAAAACCCTTGTTGCGAAGTTTTCAAGTACGAAATTTCCCACCTTTACTTGTCTGATCACAATCTCCCCACATTTTTAAAATTAACCCTGAGACAACGAGGCAATTGTAAGAAATGATTTCTCTTCTACCGATAAGTACAGAACGAGTGTCTGTATGAACATATGTTATAGTAGTTATACGGACTGAAAATTGTATATTAATTCATCTAATGTCATCTTTACATTTATTCCGATTCTATGTTTTAATATACCCAGTAACCCCATTTTACTTACGTAAATACAAACAGAATCATTTATTACGATTGTTGGTGCATCAAGATTAATTATTAAGGTGCATTTAGATCTTCTGGTGCATATACTATTTCATAGTATACATAAATCTCTTAAATTGCCGTGAACCTCACCACCAGGTAACAGATTAATTATGTTGTGTTGAATGAAAACCGAGATTCGAACTCGGGACCTTGAGCTTAGCGCGTTCATGAGGAGCGTAGTCTCTACGAGACCACCTCAGAGGTCTTTGGGTCTCGCAAGTTGAATGAAAATGGAAGACGGGGACGGGAGGCGAACGGGATGGCGCAGTCGGTAAGCGCATAAACGCGCTAACCTAGAAGTTCCGGTTTCGAATCTCGGTCCCGTCTCCCAGAAGGCCACGTCTTTTTTTTCTGTATTGCACGTCGAAGTTTAGTCAGTGTAGCGCAGTAAGCGACTGCATCTATTGTGTCCCTTGCTGCATAAACTCGACTAACGAGATTCCATGTCTATCCCAAAACAAGGTTGTCATAACCTTGCGTGTTGAGATTGTCTGTTTGACCTTTTTGACTGGTGATGTCGTGTGATGCCATTCCAATGATGATGTTTAGACTGGGGTCATGTGAGAAACCCGCGCCTCGTCGCCTGTGACAATGTTCTCTAAAAATTGATCACCTTCCTTATAACATCGGTCCACAAAATCAAGAGCACAAGTCATTATTTTCATATGACGTTCCTCAGTAAGCAGCCTGGGAACCCAACGTGAGTACAATTTGTGAAATTGCAAATTTTGAGGGATAATTTTCTGCAAAGTTGCTCCACTCACATACATTTCAATGCAAAAGTTGAAATTGTGAATCACCGGACTTCACGAATCTTTTCATCTACGACATTGTCAAAATCTTCTGTGATCACTGATGTTCGAACTAATCGCGGTTCATCATGAACATTTTCCGGTACGTCATTCAAAGCTCTCACCCACTTACGCACTTTGCTGTCACTCATCGCATTGGGATCGTACACTTCACTTCTCTGTCGATGAATCTCTACTGCTGAAATGTTCCTTGATGTCAAAAACCGAATCACTTAATGTATTTCACAGTCTGCGGGCTGATCAATTGTTTTTAACATGTTTATGTTAAAACATTTTATGTTAAGTTTTATGTTAAATATGTTATATATGTATCATAAACTGGAACACTTTTCACACTCGTAAATTGCAATCTTTAATATCAATGCAAGAGCTCAATCACCACACGTACAGTACATACGCTACCACGACATTATTGACTTGTTCTGTTTTCAGTGTCAGTTAAAAATGTTAATAACAATTAATCAGCCCTCGCCGACTGTGAGGATAACGATTCTTCAACTGCTATATACAGTGTATTCTGTTGTAATTTGAGTGTGTGAGAAAAAAATTGGAGTAATTTGACCCATTGGGGCTGACATAGGACCATTTCAAAATATGAGTCCAGAAAAAACATGGTATAACGTAACATTGACTGCATGGAACAAAGGTCTTGAGCAATAGTATGGAATTCAATGAGATAATAGAAGAAAGGTTGAATAAAATATGAGGCAAGCCTGAAAATTAGGAAAACATTGGTTGAAAATTTAATGATAAATTAATGGGTAAACGTCAATTTCGGCGGGAAGTTAGACGAATGTGACATTATACAAACAAGGATTTCAAGGTAACTATTTGTTGGAGAGTCGTCAAATTATAGAATAACGTAGCTGCATTATTGTAGTGTCATCTTTGCTTAAAATCCCCTAGTGCTTTAGCACAAAGTTAATTAAAAAACTTCACTTGTAGATTTTGAAGGAACGGCCATATTGAGGTTCTCAAACTTGAAGGATCACATAACTGATTACGATCACATGTTGATTTCTTGTAGTGTTATGCCATTATACGTGAGTGCCTCCGAAAATTATTCCGAAACAATGAAAAAAGACGAATGATGACTAAGACACGAGGAAAGAAATAGCAGACAGTCATGTTGACAAAAATGAATTTCAGGGTCGGGACACCTGACGGATTGATAACTCCAGTGGGAGCGCCAGTACACAGTACAGCGTCAAGTGAAGCAACGTCAATGAAGCATGTAGTCACTCCAGAAGTCTCGGATCAGTCAGGGCAGAAGTAAGAAGAAGGGAATAGAAAAACGGGTGATGAGGAACAGGAATTACAAGTAGTTATATATATATATATATATATATATATATATATATATATATATATATATA